>JBAJNP010001539.1:0-37189 GCA_036877545.1 Yasuhikotakia modesta
GGTTTAATTAAGCTTCAAGCTTCACTTACTCATAAGTCAAAAGTCATGACAATAAGACAGAGATATTTCTTAAAGGCATCACTATTAGTATGCCACTGGTGTTTAAATATGCTGTCTAGTTAAGCCATTTACAGTACTAGGTTGCAAGAAAAACACTCAAATGTCTCAAAAAAAAATCTCAAATGTGACACTGTGTTTGGTATCATATATATATATATAAATACAATTTTATAGGTTGCTTGTACAGTATTTTTATATTTTTGGAAGAGTTGTTTCTTTCTGTAATTAAATGAACTTATTTCATCATATATTCTGTTTACATGTATGTGACTGAACTGAATATATAATGTTAAAATGTATCATTAGAATGTACTGCATGTACTGTATTGCCCAGCTATTACTGTTAACTGTATTGTCATTCATTTTTGGAAGTTGCATAGCAGAGCAAGACAAGAAAATCCACAAGTGATCACTGAAACTTCAGAAGAAGCATCCGGCAGGTACAAGTACAACTGAAACGGACGGAGAACAGAATTCATCACTTGGCAATAAGTTGCTTTCATTTCACACTCACTCTCTGCTGTTATGGATTTCATTTCATGGTTTATCACACATTCCTGCCAAAGGACCCTTAAGATTAAGAATTTCCACCTAATCTATGGCCTTCAAAATATGACCAGCCTTAAGTTCACAATGTCCTTGCATACAGAAAGCATCATAATGCCATCAAAAAACTAAATTACAGCATCTCTACAGTTTTAATCAATCTACAGTTTGAATAACATATTTTCACCCTTTTCATATGTTGACTTCTGAACCAAGAAATTACTTCAATGTAGAGTTTCTTATGTCTTTAAAAGTACAGCTTGTACACCGAACTGCCTCTTCAAAAACACTTTTTTAGTTCAACTGCTGGCTTATTGCAACTAGAAATAGAACAGAATTTATTTTATTTAATTATAGAAAGAGGCCAGACCTCCATGTAAACCAAAAATACAAAACTTTGAACAACCTTTAAAAGTAACACAAAGTGAATGTACTAAAAAGTAATAAGTCTTTGTACAGACACATTTTCTTTAGCAGAGGAGCTTCAGTATAAGATGTTCTGATTGGCTGTAGTTTTTAATCACGGTCGTCTTGTTCTTATCTTACTTTGGTCTTATTATGGAGGTCACAGATTTACCACAGAAGAAAATTATTAATACTTGCAAGAGTAAACACAAACACAAATTAATGCATCTAATTTACCTGGAAAATCTAACATTATTTAAACACTGTTATTTTATTACAACTGTGACTGTGAGTTCACATTCTCCGATATATTTACCTTGGCGCTCACACAGGTATCGGGAGTCGTATTCCTGTTCCACATCATTTTCTGTCTTTTCTCTACTAAACTCTGAATGAAAAGGACAAAAAGGCTATTTTGAATAAATAGAGTTATGTGATGCAGACACAAAATGTAATAAATCACAATGAGGTAATAAAAAACAAAGGACAAATACTATGAGCTTTCCCAAGCAGTACGTGTTCATGTCGAGTTCAGCTTGAGAACAAAGTAACTGCAGACTTTTAAATAAA
Source organism: Yasuhikotakia modesta (assembly GCA_036877545.1). Taxonomy (NCBI): domain Eukaryota; kingdom Metazoa; phylum Chordata; class Actinopteri; order Cypriniformes; family Botiidae; genus Yasuhikotakia; species Yasuhikotakia modesta. The sequence goes on from JBAJNP010001539.1 coordinate 1,582, forward strand.
ACATGTAGGTTGTCAGATGAAAAAGCTTAATCCTAGTGGATTTGGGATTCTCTGAATTCAATGGACCCTGTAAGATATACAAAAATTTCAAATGTCAATATTTTAATTTTAAGTTTTTAACCTACTGTATGTTTGTCTGATTTGTAACACCCCGTCAATGAACAAATAGCCTCGCAATTATTTAAAAACACTTGAACACAAAATCCCTGCTCTTGTGCTCATGTCAGCAATTCTATTCCAAAAACATTCTTGAATTACATAATATGAAGGTTGGTATGTTTGCTATATTTTGCAGAAGTAGCTATATTGTGAACATATTAAAAAAGTATGCGTTTGACTGGTCAGCTACATTGACTATATACTGTATAGTATAACTATATCTAACTACACATTTGACAAGCTACCAGGATGTAGGTTTTATTTTTTGATATGTTGCAGCAATTGAAAATGACAGACCAGACAATGTATTGCCAAAAAAGGAAAGAGGGAAGGAAATTAATGAAGTGTACAGGATCTGTATTTGTCCTTTTAGAACCTGCAGAAGAGGTTAAAGATCTGTCAATCTTCATCAGGTTGTTCACCACCTAATGATCTGACTCATTCTCAAAGTCACTGAAGTCAAGCACAACATAAATGTCCTTCCATAAACTCCTCTGTACCCATAATGCATTAGGGCTATTTGGCTGCTGGCTTCTTCCTAAAATATTCTGTGTCATATGAGCTATTGTCAGATCATTAAATCACAACCTTACACTAGTTTTATAATAAATTGTAGCACTAATCTTAATTTTTAATTTGCTGACTGCAGTGGATTTAGTAATTGAGTCTTTTAAAGTGAGTTATCCATTGCCAAAATTGCGGTCTGCACTTTCCTATTTGATTGACTTCTGACAGGACCGTTTTTTAAATGAAATATAACTATTTTCTCAGTCATTTCTGTGTATAAAAAACCTGTAATTATATCAAATGTTGACGCTTCTGTGCAATAAACAAAATGGATTTCTTTACTATTCAACAAAAATATATAACAATAAAGTTTGGAGCAACACGCATAGATCAAATGAATAGAAGTGGCGATAGGACTTGAAACAAATCATGTAAAACAAACATAATTTGCACTGCACTGGGTGTATAATAGTCCTCAAAAACCAATATATTCACCTGCACTGCATTCATCTATATTTCTTTTGTATTATATCAGGACTAATCATTACTCACCAGCTTGGCAGCAACAGTAGATTTGAGTGCATGCTCTGAATCATCTACAGTATATAATACATACCAGACACATTTATAGAACTTTATTGGACGTCTTATTATTTACATTTGTTATGTGGACGCTAGTCAGGGTGACGTGAGTGAATGAGGAGTGGCGTTAGCAGAATATAAACTAGTACAAAAGTTTTTTAAGGACTGTAGTTAAATTGCAAAGTAGGTCTTGTAATTGAAAATATGAGATATGAGGTAATTTCTGCATGACAGTCACTTCAAATCACTGACAGAGAATGTACAATGTACAACTACATTTGGTATTAATTTGGCCCTTGTATATTTATGATTTGTGATTTCTTAAACCAAAGTACAAAAGCTCTTCTACATTAGCAACAATGAGATTTTGTTTATAGGTATTTGATTGGAGCAGATTAACAACTTTGCATTAACAGAAGAATTGAAAAAAAATGGCATGGAATGCAAAGGCTGTGCGGTTCCACACGGTCAAAAAATATGGTTTGTCATATTTCCTTCCAATTCATCAAATGAGGTGGACAATGCTGGGCTGGGGAGCTGCCAAGTTCTTGAGAGCTCATTTATTTGATGGCTTTGCTGTTTGATTGCCCTTATGTAACTTCCTAACCTAATTTACATAGCACACTACATTAGGCTTGGACACAGGAGCTCTGAGTATGTGCATAATTATCCGTGTATCAGTCCATTTTGAGTTTCATTTCAGCTAATCACTCTTGAGTCGTTCGTGTAGGATTTTCTGAGGTTGGTGTCAGAAAGAGAATGTTTACGTGCATCAAACAGAACACCATGGGGGCGGCTCTTGATTTGAAAATATATATAAGACACACGGACAAATGTCTGTTGCAGAAGGTGCACATGAATATGTTGTCTTGGAACATATTGTACCAGAACTAATATTCACTGTTCTGTGTTCACGCAATGGACACAAACAACATTGCCAACTATTTTAAATGTGAAGTAGAGAAGTCTGTTTAAAAAGTTGACATCACCGTGTCATAGTTTTGTTGTGTTTGTCGGCGGTTAACAGTTGTTTTACTTCGCTTTATTGTTGTACAGCTAAATACAATGAAGCTGTTTTCACATATTTTTGTTCCTGTCATCAAACAATGGAACAAGTATGTAATGATCACAAATGCTGCTGATTTACAAATCTGACAAAACACATAAACATAAGTTAAAGACAGCAGCTGTGCAGTGATTTTAGATATATTTACATGCGAAATAATCTTTAAAGAAAGAAGCATCTTCCCAATTTGTTTCTCTCACACAGTGTGTCTGATGTTTATGTGCACTATAGTCTACTGAAAGAAGCTAAGATTTGTCCAAAAAGTGACTAAATTTGTTACAAGTCACATTTTTTTTTAAAAAGTAGCTGGTCTAAAAAAAAGTCACAAATTAACTTTACAATATTAGCAATTCTCAAATGAAACACCCAAAGACTTACTGTACTTCTATGTTTTACTAGACTATCGGTGTGATGTATTTAAATGTCATTTTTGCCAACTAAATTGTTTATAAATGAATAAAGTAATAAATAAGTGAACTAGTTACTTTTTACAAAGATAAAGCACAAAGAGGATGAAACCAGCTTTGTTTGGGGATAAATGCCTAGAGTGTTGTGCCTATACAACAGAAAATATGAAAAACAGATGTGAATGGTCAGGAGAAAAGGTGACTTACCCTCTATGGTCTTAAACTGGCGCTGAAACAGATGGAAGTTTTCCCCACCCTCCGCGGGCACTAATCCCATTAAAACACTCCAGCCTCAGACGCTACAGCACTACATGTGCCACTGAGCTAAATGCCTCTCACTGACCCAAGTTCATTTTCTCTGCCTTTTGTGACATAAAACGATGCACTGCTTTGTTCTAAGATTTGCTTCCATTTGTTTGAATTTTTCATGATGTCCAGGTGATGGCAATATTTCAACTGGCTATGGCCGTCGTGTGCAACCGAACTGCTCAAGGCATTGTAAATATGTAGCCTGTTCCAAAACTGATAAAGGCAGCCCACAGCTTCTGTTTACACCAGACTTAAGCACTGACATATGGTTTGGAAATGAACATCTGCTCTAGCAAGTGTTAATCCTGTGGACAGCCTATTTGACACCCAGGAATCTGCGATATGACGTACATTCTCCATTTTACCCTGTGATCCAGCAAACTGGTTTTTAATAATATGCTGAACTTCTTAGCTGTGCTGCATTAAATCTATTTATCTGACCTAAAGCGTTAAGCAAGGCTTTTGTGGAAGCCGTATCTTGCTGATGACAAGAGGTAAATTATTTATCAGTTCACTTAGTTGTAGAAAGATGAGCTTCTGCTTATCTACCAAATCCTGTAGATTTGGGTGTTGCAACCACCATGTAACTCTGCCCTGCTGAAAAGACCTCAAGGTGATGGAATTTAAATGGGCAGTGGAGGACCATTGTGACCGACAAGGAGGCGAGAAGCAGGGTGGCTGTGGCACCACCATGTGGTGTGTGGTTTGTGTGGAGATATCTGCAATTAAAGACATTGCGAGTTACCTAGAAGCCATTTGCTCTTGGGACAGTCAAAAATATAAAACAATTATTAATACACATTTTAGAGACATGCAAAACAATGTTTAAACTCTTGTAATGTTTCAAAATGTCATCAGAGATCTACAAATCTTCAAATACAGACAAAATTTAAGCTATTCAATTATTGCAATAACATCATATGGGAGGTTTGTGTGTTTGATTCAGCATTGCTATTTTTAAGAGATAGAAATGTCTAAGCTATAAGGAAATTGTCAACAGCTACAGCAAAGTGACTGTATTTGAAACCCAAGCAATTAAGATTATGGTGAAACAAGGTTTTGAAACAACAAACAATAATGTAACTATTTCTTGATAAAACAATTACATACCCCCACATACCAACACAAGGTGCAACGATTGCATAGTCAAAACGCTGTAATGGGAAGTTAATAGTGAGTTGTTGCTATGGCCACACAGATTCTTTAAATAGTTTGTTAGAGAAAGGTTTTATGAGGAATATGCAGACTAAGAAAATGAGGCACTTTAAAGTGTGCTAAATCAACTGACCCATAATTTCTTCTTTAAATAGGGCTGTCACTGATTAATTGCCTTTTTGTTAAACAGGTCTTAAAAAGCAATTTATTAAATGAAAAAAAGCACACCAACAATTGTAATATTGCAAGTTTTGTGTAGTGAAAGATGCAGGGCAAATTGTCCTTTATTTTCTTGGCAACAGATCACTCTCCACCAGGTGTGTGAAAATTACTTTCCCACACTTTTTATAAGATGAGGGCCTTTGACTGCAGTCAGACAAAATGCAGAGGTAAGAATGACTCACTGGTCATTGTGTTTTTTAAAGGGCAGGTCTCTGTACACAAAAAAATGCTGATTAAAGTTAACAGTTTTACCGGTACATATACACAGGAATAAAGTTACGGATTTTACCGTCAATCAATGTGACTGTTGTGCACATAAATCTTCCACAAACTCTTAAAAAATGCCCAATTATTATAGAGCTGATTGGCAGTTCCATAACTCAGTGAGACTCCTTATAAAATTACCTTCACTGCAAGACCAGGCTGAATACCACATCCTGTGCTCTCACTCCTGTTCGCAATTTCTTTATCAATCATAACGAATGGAATAACACAAACATGAAACTGAAGCAAAACTATTTTTATGCTTGTCGGCTGTAACTCGAATTTACCAAGCTGAGGTTAATACACAGTTTAAGATTTCAAAAGAGGTTAAATGGTCTTTAAATATTAAATGGAACATTGACACATAAAACAATCATTTTTAAAACATATATCCAGGTTTCCATCAGGAATTGCAATATTATGACCTCAAAGGCACTAAATTAAATGGTACGATGAGGTGCTTATGGCATTACTGAACCTCCTGCCAAGGTTTTAATGCACCCAGTATGATCATGATGAAAATGACTGAAAATAACATTTCATCTGATATATTTACCGAAGTTAGTAAAGGGATCGTACTGTAAGCCTCCATCAGTCAATTCTCTCTAGTCTCTACAGACCAGTATCTGAAGTTCATCAACTCAATTTTCACAGTCCTACTTTAGTATTAAGAATAAATCAATACACTCACTGAATATCCGTGAATGTTCATTCCAACAGCAGAAGTAGCAATCAGAGAACTAATGATGAAGTCTGTGGAAATATTGTACTCCCTGTCTGCTGTCTAACTCTTTCTATTGATTTAAATCCACACAAACCAGGATGGAATAGTATGTTATCATCTCACAGTACATTCCATCTGTGAGTGATACAAAAGACAAGTGGATCTGCCTTACTGTACATATAACGTAACCTTGTTATTATCCTGTGTCATTCATTCAACACTATTAGCCTGATTGCATATATTTTTCAAGGCTCTTTGCAGAGTTACATACATTCACAGTATTTTTTGTGATTAATTTCTAATAGGTTTTCATTCTTCTTTAGCTTTGCATCTTTGGCATAAAACGTAAATGTCAGACATAGATTGAACTTAGTTCTAGTCTGCAGTCCTCCAAAAGCCATTTTAATCATGTTCTTGACAGTGTGGGTAAATTAGATGAGCTGGACTTGAGATGCACACAAACTGTGAAGGTCACAGGCAAATAGCATGTTAGTTTTGAGTTTCGACGCCCCCTCAATTTAAGCAAAACTGACAATGATTCTATATTCAGATAAACTAACCTGCCAGTGATAACCTTAGCTAATGCAAACAGTATTATTAACAATGCATTTTTAGAGCATTAATATACAATATGTATATGTATTAATCTTGTATTAATTTCTTTTAATGGGATGAGCAGATTTAAAGCCATAATATCTTATATACAGTATATATATGTATATTGTATATATACAATAAAGCATTGTTCATAGTAAATTCATATTATTTGTTTAATCTCATGATATAATTTCAGAGTGCCAGAGTTGCAGCTGAGGGCGAAAGCTAGTGCGCCTCTATCACATCCATAACATTCCAATAAATAAATAAAACTGGATAAAACATATAGCTACAGAAAAATTAAATAAACAATATACACTGAAATGAAACATGGTGTTTCCAGTGCGACCTGCACAACACCTGCTACCTCCAATCTCAAGAGATGATGACCATTTGAGTGACCAGAGACACTTCCTCAGTTTCTAAGCTTTCTATGGAACTATTTAATCTTGTCTGCCTCCACCGTGACAAATTGGCACGCAGTGATTGGTTTGGGTTTGTCTACTTTATCCATATGGCGGATGGTGATATATGTGGCAGTTATCATGCTGTGATGCCTTCAGTAGAGATGATTGCTTCATTTAGCCAGGCTTTATTGACTGGGGTGGGCGTGGGGAGGGGGATTGTGTGGAAGTGTGCTGGTTTATCAGGGCTTTGTGTGTGGCGGGACACCTGCGGCTTCAGTGAAATTCTGGCTGTATGACGCAAATGTAAAAACTTAGAAAAGGCAGTATGAAAAATCACATACACTTACATTCCCCACTAATACAGTCTTACTTGTCTGTAGAAAATTCTAATTACTATATAGAGAATCTACTGTATGCATAATGAATACAGTATGTCATGTAATATCAACACAGTAGAAGGATCAACATCATTAATTAAGCGACTCTGTGTTGCATGTTGGAGGCTATCGGTACCCACAGCCATACAATAAAAGGAAAGAATTATTCCTTAAATGTCTTCTCCTCATGATGACCTAATATGTGAAACAGACCCTTATTATAAGGCACGTGATATTTAATGGCTAATTTGTACAATGAAATGAATGTTGATATTAACATATTGTGGATTAGCCATTGCCAAAACCATGTGGGTATGTGGCATTTACAAAAATGTCAGCTAAAGGAATAAACAACCTATCGTGTCTTGTCCTTTTACAGAGGAGCACTCATTAGCCCCGAATGTCAGTGTGTGTGTGTTTACAGTAATCCACAGCTTAAAATGTTAATGTTCTCTGACTTCAGCACTTGTGGCAATTGATGGTAATGTAGGATATAATTTTGGAATTATTAGTATATGCCAGCAGTGAGAATGAAAGTACACACCACTGACTAATTTACTCATTAAAATGGCAAATCTAATCACATGGTCATTAGTAATGTGCTTGTGGGAAGGGTGGGCTGATATTATGACACCCTGTTGCTCTGAGCCAATGACACCATCTCAATGCAGAGAAACTGCATTATCACATTAGTTCTGTGGTAAGTGAATCTTTCAAACCATGTGTTTAACTAATTATCTACTGGCCTTTAAGGCATCTTATATTGTAATTTATACATTATAGTAATTAATGTATGTAAAATACTCACACATACACTTGCATATGTGGTTTACAAGGACTTTCCATAGACATAATTTTTTTATACTGAGCTAATTAAATTTTCTATCACCTTTCCCTAGCCCCACCCCCTAAAGCTTCTGTATAGCTCAGTTGGTAGAGCATTGTGTTAGCAGCGCAAAGGTTGCAGGTTCAATTCCCAGGAAGCACATGCCCTGGTAAAAATGTATAACTTGAATGTACTGTAAATCGCTTTGGATAAAAGCGTCTGCCAAATGCGTAAATGTAAAGCTAACCCTCACAGAAAACTATTGCCATTAATACAAGTTGAAACATTGTCATTTTAATAAGAAGCAGCCATTAGACTGTTTGTGTGCTATATTGACTTAGTATTACTTTTGAAATGGATGTATGTTTACTTGCTTTACCTTGCTGCTAAGCATAAAATGTAATTTGCTTTGTGCAAAATGAAACATTTATGTAAATATTGCAGTTTTGCCTAGACCAGCAAAAACAGGGACAAATAAGAGCCTTTTTGATTTATAACACTTTTCTTCTGGTTTGGGTTAGACCAGGAGGCTCTGGTGAGGTTAGTTCCCTGCAAATCTATTCAATTAACTTAGAGTTGTGCTATTTTCTTTTGTTTACCCTTCCTTCACTTCAGGAAACCAAAAAAATGAGAAGCTGTTAGCTATTGGCCATGTTTTTGGTCTAAGGGTTGGGCTGCATTTATGTTGCCGACTGAAACAGATGACTATAACCAGCCTAGGGTTATAACACAATGTAGAGGGCCAATTCATATTAATGCCATCCTACAACAGTTTAAAAGGCTATTTCACAGCCATAAAAACACTCCAGATGTTGTTGCTTATATCCATAAATCATAAAGGGCAGGGACATCTTTAGGCCAGTGTTTACCTCTATTTCTTAAATACCTCACTTCCTTTAAAACCTTCTTCTCATCTGTATTCTTCGCCCCAAATGCAATTTGTTTGCTTCTATTCCTATGTCCTTTGTAACAAGTCTACTAATATCATGGCTTCTTTACAGTATATATGCAGTCCAAACTGCTAAGCAGGGATAAGTTGTAACCTCTAAGCACAGAATATCTAATTGTCCTGACACTGCAAACACTGCTGGGGCTCATTTGAATGTTTGAGTGAAGGAGTAATTAGACCAATTCATTTGCACACTTCATTTCCAATGCACCTTTTCTCATCAGTGATAGAGAGAGAGAGAAAAGTTATTTGCTAAACTCATCCTGTCACCTTGTCAGACCTTTCACCATCATAGTTTATTGTGAATGCAGTTTCTGAGGCGTTTTCACCCCACAGAAGCAGAAATTAATAGAACTCTAAGGCTGTAAAGTCTGTGGAAAATATAAAATAATGTCATTTCAATGTTGCGTTACAAAGTTTCCTATACATTTCAATGTAAGTGATTCTACTATTTATCTTGTGTCTCTTAAAATCTGTCTCTTTTGTTTTACATTTCTGATCTGCCCCCAGTGGCAGAACACATACACACCTTGTTTCTGCAATTGGTGTGTTTTAAACTATTATCATGCAATGACCAGAAACCCTTTCAAAAATGATTTAACTTGTAACTGGTCTGAACAGCTGAAAACTGGATTAAGCTGGATGCTATTGTAGTGCTGCAATACTTGGTTATGCAACTAATAGATTTCGCAATCAAATTTATAGAACCCATATGGGTGAAAAGCTAATACAACTTAACATAATTTACCAACAATACAGCCCCATTGGTTGCTAAATATAAACTTAAGAGCATGTAACTATCCTGTTATCCTCAAATCTTGAATTATCTTATTATTGTGTTTATTGCCAAGTTGTGAGATTAAAGCATCTACTAAAAGCAATTCAGGTTGGTAAAGTTCATTCATTAAAATAATAGACATCGTATTTTGTGTATGCCAGTCACAATATATTTAAAATAATAGAATAATAATAATACAGAAAACATATATAATATCGAGATGCAGCTCAGATAAATTATGATCACTGATTGGTCAATGATAACAACAATACTGATATATATATTATGTGTGGATTTGTATATATTATGTCCTGAAATGTTATGTTGCCAGACGTTTTAATACAAGCCTCTGAGAGAGTGGGATTTGGTGATATGTTTAAATTTAATCTGAAGCAAACGAGAGACTGTTTCTCCAGACGTAAATAGACTTAGTTTCCCATACCGGCCCATACTTTATGTTTTATTAAATTAAGCCATAATTTAGTCTGCTTAAAAATAAACCTTAGCTGACTCTCTTTTCTATGTTCTGCCACAGTGATCTGCTGTTCGTTCCTTTCACATGGGGTCACTTGTAAGTTAAATAATGAATTCAGCATATGTTGAGCTGTCAGTTATAGCACTTTGATCTAGCCTGGCCTGCCTCTAGCATTGACACCAGTGCAGTCATTGTCACACATATTAACACATCGTGTTGCATTGCGTGTGTGCAGTCATTAGGTTAAATCCAGCATGCATTGCTGCATTGATCCAATGTTGTTTGCGTAATCACAACTATAAATTGTAAGCCTTTCTGATGCAGTATTTCAAAAAACAGTGAGAGAATAAATTTCTGCCGTAGCAGATGAAACATCGAAACAAACATATGCAGGAATAGAAGAGACATCCTGATGACAATAATATATTGTGACTGACAGGACCCTGCATGCAGAGGAGAGAGGAACCCTCATACAGACGAAGCTACAACGTCAATCTGTCAGCGTAGTGGAATCACCGCAGGAGAACCAGGCATATGGGGGGCATTTGAAATGCAGTAGAAAGGTGGAGTGTTGCTGAATTAAAATGTCTCTAAAAATACCAGGAGAAAAGGTGGGAAAAAAGCTCACTCTACAACCAGAGCTAAAACATTGTAAAGTGTACTCAGGCTGTTCGTATGAAGCGATCGCTCTTCTTAAACCTTCTGTGCGCTTTGTTTGATTACATCATTGCATAATTTTAGGGCTCACTGCTAATGTGGGCAATTGGCGCTATTAATGTAGACATCATTTACAACACACAGTTCTAAATGCAAAATTAGGCAAATGGGAATATGTTCATATTTACCTCCAGATAGTTAAGGGCAGAAAGCTAATAAAGTTAAGTTGCCATGGCAACACCCCTCACCAGCACAAACGTCTAAAGAAGGGGAAGGAGTACAGAACAAAAGCTGCAATGTGTTTTCTCTATCTCTCACTTTTGCTATTTAAATCTTTTGCTATTAAATTCAAATAAGGCTATGAACGAGTATTTAGACGCACCGAAACAATAACAACAGCAATAACTGTAAATAAGAAAATTACAATTGCGTATTCTACTCAAGGGGAGCATCTTTTATTCATTTGTAATTTTATAATAGCAAGCCTTCTATAAAACTGTATGTACAATAATATCTACATTATCAGACTATGTCATGCACCTATGCATTTTATACTGTGGGTGAGCCAGTTTTCCTCTTGATAGGTATGTATGCACGTATGTGGCTTCACTACATGTTCAGACAGTATCCTTTGTTGCTTTTTATTAAAACCTCTTGCTGAAAAGCAGAACACATTGGCCAGGTGTTTTTACATAGTGTTGTATAATTGAGAACTTTGTGTGGGGTTGATGAATTAGATACTACACATGGAGGTTAATAACCCTAAATCAGAGCCCAGCACCAATGTGGGGCACACCTGTGTGCTTTCTAAATATACCTGACATACAAAATCTACCCCCTCTTTCACAGCTAGATGGCATGACAAAAAACTAGCCCCCCTTCTGCAACTAGATGGCATGCCATAAATATGCGTTATTTTGACAGTATGCTACCCCATGCCAAGAGCAGCAGAGTAAGAAAATAATCAAATTTTGATTAATTTAGCCACCCAATACAATTGAATAGATTCTCTGGATTTTTGTGATTGCAAAATAATCATTTAAACACAATGAGTCTGACAATCAGAATTTACTTCTATACACTTATTTCCCATCATCCCCTTTTTCATTCATCCATTCTCTCGTTGCTCTGCTTGTTTTCATTAATTAACAGCCTGTCCCACTTCACATAGCCAAGCTTAATCAAACTAACAATTAGCCGCAGGCACTCGCAAACCTTCTGATTGATAGCCACAATCCCTGGAGATTAATTTGAGCTATTGAGTGGGTGCTTACCAGCGGTCCAATCACCTACAGGGATGTCGTCACAAGGACATTCAATTGGGATGCGTCAAGTTTCTGTCCTACATTTCAAGTTTCTGAAAGTTGTTAGCAGGTTTTCAGAACAAGAAGATAAAAAGAAAGGTAGGATAATTAATTTATATAGTGTCACGATGCATGTGTCACACAGTATAAATTAAAGCTGCCAAAGAGCGTGAGCAAGTAGGGGTCACGCGATGATCTCATTTCAATCTCACAGGACAGATTCCACATTTATAAAAATGCAACTTTTCACACATTCATAATTCAGGGTCATGAGATGCTGCAATGACAGAGGACACAAAAATATATGGTTGAGAATTTGTACATGTCTTTATACAGCCAGTAATGGAGAATATGGGCCAAATATCTATGGTTCTATTGCTTCCCATATATTTTCTACACTTCCTGTGAGTTTTCCTTTAAAACTTGCCCTCTGCTTAATAAGATATAATTTTCCCCTTGGCAAACTGAAAGCACTTAATGTCAGCTGAAAATTGTGTTAGTTTAACAGTTGTCTGCACAACAATGTGAATGTGCCCCAGGCCTAAATTGCCCCAAGAGAAAAACCCAAAGAAGGTGGAAAGGGATATGAAATAATCTACTATTATTATCCAGATAATCAGTTATTTTTGTCTTCAGGTTGTTTGGAACTGGCCAAATTTTGGACATATTTTGTGCTGCTTTACTTTATAACACACATTCACCTGTTGCATTGCAACACACATGCACAGGCACACACACGCACACACACATTTCAATAAGTGCATTTTCCTTACATTTTATTTTATGGAGAAGTTTCACAAGACCTTAGAGCATTTTTTTATCTATGCAACCTTTCAATCAAAACACAAAACAATAAAAAAGAAATAATAAATAATGTTTTAGCATAAAAAGTGTAATATTTTTGCAGTCTTTTTCTCCAACCACTAAGCATGAATCGCTTTTCAGTAGCAATAGCAAGCACATCAAGACCTCTGTGCTTATTCTTCTGAGAGTGTAAAGAGCCTGTTAAAATTAGACATTTTCTAACTACAATTTAGCATATAGTCATTTGACTACATCATGCATCAAAAGGAACAATACCTGAAACGCAGGTATTGCAGGTATTCTGTCAGTATTAAGGCAAAATCAGGTGGTTCCAAACACCTAGTCTCTTAAAACCAGGATTGTCATTGTTACAATTCCCAGTCCTTCTGTGAGAACAGCGTGCTCCCATTCCAAGCGTGACGCATTTTAGTGACAAAGTGGTAAAACTTTCTCCCTCCAAACTTGGTAATACAGACAGATTAATCTGGCAAATCCCGCAGGACTGCAGAAGACTGCAGCATTGTTCCTGAAGATGCCCATCTCAATCCTCCTTCTTTTGAGATTTATTAAGGGATTTGTATTCTTAATGACACCTGGCTTTTGCCAATGTAAATAATCCCATCACTCTGCCCAAAGTCATCAAGCGTGGTCTAATCCCTTGTTTAAGGCAGTTACACTGGCTCCACCCATTAATTCCCCCTTCATAAGGACACAGCTTTGCATATATTACACTGTATGATATGGTGAACGCTTCCAGCGCGTCTTGAGGAGTTCACGAGAGCTTCGAGAGCAGCATGTCATTTCCTCCAACTGCATAAAGACCTCTGCCACATGCTATCAAAGAGCGTTCCAGAACATGCACTTTTTTAACTTTAAAACTTCTATTTCAGACACGTTGGTATAAGGTTCAGGCAGTGGGATTTGTGCGCTGGAAGAATGCAGAAGTTGGATTTAGTGCCAGAGACCTCTGGCAAACAGCCAGGCAGAAGGAGAAGAATCAGAAAGCATGTGTTTGTGTGTTTTGGGTTTAATGTGTGGCCCTCCCTGATTAGAAACAACAATTGGAAATAAATGCTGAACATCGTTGTATAGAGTCAAGCGGTTCAACTGTCCTTGACATGGATAAATCCAGAAATATCTTGCACTGACTGTAATACCCACACTGACAAAAAATAAGGTTCCATTCTGCAATTTTGGAAGTAAACATCCAGCACATGCTAAAATTGAGGTCTAATTAGGTCTAAACTACTGCAATGGCAGCATACACACAGTCATGTCCCAGGCTTTTGGACACCACTGTAAACACATAATGTACAAACTAAATGTAATTAGGAGTGACCATGCTTATGCTATTAGTTGGACAGCAATGTAAGGTAATGATTCATGTCAGATATATTCAGATTCTACAGATATTAATTGTTCATTAAAAGTGCAAAAGTTCTTAAATAAGCACTAGTGGTGCTAAAAGAGTAGTAAATCTTATTCATCACTGCTAGTCTGCTAATAAGTCAAGTTATGAGATAAATGATATAGTGAACACATCAATGAGCAATGTAAGAAAGACTAAAAGCATCAAATAATATAAATGGTCATCCTGTGTGTTCCTTTTTAACATTTTGAATAAATTGGTGAACCAATTTTTTCGGACTGAATAAAAAGAGCATGAATAATGGAAATTGGACGTAATTTCAATGGGTTTGAACAGAAGCCTGGTCAGAACTCATTAAGAACCAGAGAGGGTCTCCAGCTTTATGCTTTAATTAAGTGTCAATCTCCTCTAAATTTGATTGCGGCAGGCATGCCATTATGTGCGGCTTGTCATACTATTCCTCAAATTCAACAATGGAGTTTAAATGCATCCCCATACCTGTCTCAGGGTGCAGACAGACCAACCACATGAGAACAGGCTACACAAAATGAACACAGAACTGCTTCACTTGAGTACTGTCAGTCCTGGGAGTTTGTGCACATTTCTTGCCTGAGTGTTCAAACTCCCTTAAAGATTAAATGATAGAAAAGTGAGAGCTGAAACATGGGGCTAGGGGGGGAATCTGTCTGAGCTTGATTGCCTAGGAAATGTGCAATGAATGTATCAATGATCTATGCCACAGCACTCCACTAAAAGATACTGCTGGTGAATTTATGAGTTCTGGAACATGGAGGGTAAGCTCACATTAGAAAATTCATAGAGTGAATCTTAGCCACGTGAGACTCAGGCATTGAAACATTAAACCCAACATTACTATTGTCATGAGCAAAACTAGACGCAATATGCCGACATTTTCCTTTGCAATTCCTGCTCTTTTTTCAAGAGCAGAGTGGATTTTGATACAGTAAAATTGTTTTGGCAGGTTGAGAAAACAACACACTTATTAGTAGTGGGATAAACTATAAAAGAAGACTAAATATTTTAGAAATGAACATGCACAGGGCACAGGACAGAAGGAAGTTTGTGAGGTGCATTCCAAATTCTGTGTAAATCTGTGAATCTTTCTGCAAAATTCTGTGAGCACAGATGGTCATAAAATACTGGGAAACAGCAAACAATAATTAGCAGAGAGTATCATTTTTTATTAACGCAACATGAATACACATCACTGCATTAAAATACTGCTAATAACAATTATTTTAGGAAACATGTTTACATGTCCTACAATGACAAATGAAAACTTGCCTTCTATATATAAAACTAAAATTTTCTTAGTTCTAAACCACATTGCCTTCACAAAAATCCTCTTTTATTTTCTTTGTTGTGTTGGTTAACCCCAAGATTTTCATTTGTGATACAATGTTTCTTTTACCTCTTCCCTTGACCCAAAACACAGTCAACACCCTCACACTTACTGCTGCCTACCGCAAGTTTTACTATCTGTTTATAAAACATACTACAAGAAACAACATAGTTAGTCTAAAAACTGTATCAAGACCTTCTTTAAGAAATGTACAAACCTAAATCCAAATCAAACACAACCTTAATGATTTATTTCCATTTAGGCATTTAGCAGACGCTTTTGTCCAAAGTGACTTAAACTGGATTTAATATGAACTGCCATCACTGCCATTATTAATTACTTGAATATGATACAGCATAGATTCAAAAGTCACATCTGACATGCGTTGCTTCTGAAGCTTTTAAGGAAAGCCTTGATTTTGTCTAAGAGAAGAGAAGCACAAGAAAATAGTCTCAAACTGAAGACAGTCTTGTAGACAGTCGGCTTGTCAGAGCTGCAGCCTGTCAGAGATTCATCTGAAGTGACAAGGTCTGAGAGACCAGGGGAAATCAGGGCACGATTGAATTAGAGTGGCAGAAACGCTGAAACACACAGGGGTGGCTAACTCAATTTCAACACCAAAGTCTCTATTGTTTAAAAACACATTATTATTAAGAAAACTACATTTGTACTGAAGAGATGAAAGGAAAATCTCCTGGGTTCCTACGACGCTGACTAACACAGAGAGATTTAAGATTGGACTTGATGGCTGAAGGGAATGCTGTGGGTTATTTTAAACACGCTAAACGTACACACTCTAAAAAAACCTCTTTCTTCAATGACTAAATGTGTATGATGATCCTCAAACATGACCTTTGACACCTAGCCTAAAGAATCATAGCCATATACATTTTAGTTTATCAGTTAAAATTTTTTATCACATCAATGAATTCTGTCTGTGTACCTGAAAGGGTTAAACCTCTCTTCTATCTTCTGTCCATATAGCTATGGATCTCCGAACTTTACTTGGCATATTCTTAGGGTCCAGTGGTTGTGAACACAAGTCAAATAAAATGAGATAAACGGCGGGGAAGCGCAGTGGAATGAATATGTTCCTCAGAAGAAAGTTTTAGATGCCGTCTCTCACCCTGGTGGCAAAGAACTAATTCTCGGTCTTATTAAGCTGCTTCCTGCTTTCCATCCCACATCAGACTGAGGAAACAAGCAGAAGAGCTGAATAGCCTCCTCTTGATTATGGAAATAATTGGTCCCATCTCCATATCATAGACCCTTGACTCACTTTTGTGCTCACTGTAGGTGCAATTCATCAATGCTGTGCTAATATTGTGTTGTGGTGGATTATGCAGAGCTACAAGATCATAAACACTTCAATCAGGATTCGCAGGTCTTTGCAAACAATGTTTTATACGAGTTGTGATTTTACTGCGATTAGGACAATACCTTTTCTTTAACTTAAAAGAGGTCACTGCCATAATCTGGTAGCTTCTGTTGTATTCTGTACGATTCATGTTTTATGTCAGACCCCCTTTAAAATGTGTGATTAACTTTAGCTGTCAGTGAGGAAATATGTGATTGCCTCAGTCTCTTAAAAAATGTATTTCTCTTCATGATTTATGAAAAGGTGTCTGTATTAAGCTATTTTATGTTATTTCATTCTGTATTTTCTCAAACTAGCAGGTTAAAATTGTTATTAGTTATTATAGCTCTGATCACACTCACCACCCCACACACAACTGTAAGACTGTGAAAATACAAACTACTAACAAATCTAAATGAGTCTGATGATCAGTCAATAATATAGGTCTCTCTCTCTCTCTCTCTCTCTCTCTGTAATTATATATATATATATATATTTACTACATATAGAGTGAAATATAATATACAAATATAAAAAAATTGTAAAAACAAACTTTATAATAAAGTAATACAATAAAAGAATATATAAATGTTTAATGTAAATGCCATAAGCTTTATAAAAAATACAGTATATTATTTTTCAAAAAGCTTGTTTATATCATTTTACATACTCCCATATTATAGCTAACATTAAAAGAACCCTAGCTAACATTTGTAATCATGCTTCAAGGGAAGGAAAAACAGCATTCACTATTCTGCATACATGCCTTTCTTTCAACGTATGAGTGTTTCTGCATTTCCTCGTGGCCTTCTGTAAAGCACACTTCATGTCTTTGCATATACAACTAAGATGTTATATGCATGAACGCCCAGAGAACAATATAACGCTTACTCTAAAGTGTGTGTGATGTTTTGTGTGACTTCAGTCAGTCATGCTTGCCGCTGCTGTCAAAGCACTATTATTGTGTGCAGATAGCAAAATAAGCCTTTTTCATGGGCAGTTAGTCCAGCTGTCTCGACCGCAAGCCTAGTCCTTAACTTTCACATCAATGATCACCATTATTACACTAACACAGAGCTCAGTCTTGTCTGCGAGGCTTCATGTAAAGGCTGTTATTACGTACAATAAATACATGAGAATATTTGAATTGCTGTGAAGGATTTCTCAGAACAAACATAGATTAAGTTTTCTTTTGCGAGCACATATGCTTGCATAAGAGATCAACACAGATTTTTTATTGTATTGTATGTACTATACTATACTTTCTTTTAAAATATAGGGCTTTCTGTTAAGGTGGAAATAATATACTTTGACATTTTATATAGGCATCTACTATTTTATATAGCCAAATTTTCTCTTTATACAGACTTCAATTAGTTAGTGCTTTGTTGAGGTTTGTGTGGGCCAGTTTTGGAGTTATAATGTACATTTGGCCTTTTGTCACACTTTAGAATTTTCTAGAGAAACTCCATGGATACCTGACACATATTGTTATTGTGGTGTACACACCAATTCTCTGTGAGTCTAGATAATATTTCACAATTAAATTAAAGCTGTGATATAACCCCAGAGAAAAAGTGTTAGGAAAACAGCATGAGTAAAAAAAGAGATAAACATTGCACTGTTCCTGGGAAAAAATCTTGACAAGTGTCTATAAAAAAACAAAGTAATAAACACAAAAAATGAAAAAAAAAGCTAGTAGCAAGAACAAATAATTTTCTTTCCTTCCTGTTTCTTTAGAGGTCTCACCAGAAAATTTGTATTGGGGCACTGCAGTTTGTTATCATTTGTAATTTAGATCACACTTTTGATATCAGTTTTTAAGGTGATGGACACAGAAATTCAATTTTCAATATGATTCAGCTCAATGTGATGAATGAGTAAATCTGACAAGGGAGCACTGCTACAGATTCTCCTGTTTCAAAATTTTCATTCTGGAGAGTTCTAGATTGTTTAAAGAACAAAATGAAATTGCCATTTTCATTCATTATGACTTCAAGATAATCATGTCTCAATGGTCAGGTAAAATGAATCAACTAGGTGTGTAAAATACCAATTTTCTCTCGCAATGAAGGCTTGTTCATGCATAAAAACTTAGCTTGAAAATCTAATTTTATAACTTAGCTCCTCCATCAAGAAAAAACGGTTAGAAATTTCCCTGCGGTATAGCAGTTAATTCACCTTATTTGCTTTCCACAAACATGTTATCTTTGAGGGCAAATATAATCTGTGTTTGCAGAATACTCAATTAGAAAAATGTATTTGTTTAAGCACATAAGTAAATGCAGATATATTGCCAATGTATATTTTATATACGTCTTTCTGTGAAATAAAAATTTAATTAACACTTTTATTCGTAAGAAAACTCTGAACATAAGAGCTACTACATCAAACCATCAGTATTTAAATCTTGCTTTAGTGCAGCAAGACTTTTCATTGAGAACTCGTTTTATTAAACACACTGTATTCAAAATTTATCACAAGATAAATATGTGAAAAATTGTGAATGGTCATATTAGCAAATAAACACAAGAAAGAAAGAAAGAAACATTAACTTCTCAGTTTGAGACCCGACTGCTGTTAAAAGCAAAACTTCTTTTAATGCAGATATGCAGTTCATTTCAATTATGTTCCAGGTAAACAAAATGTTCATCTTCATTACCTAGTAACCAGTCAAATGTTTCATAAATATGAATATGCCACACTGCATCAACTAACTAACAAACTGAATAACAATTTCTTACTGTTATCTTATCCACATCCAGAAATTTGCTTTTCACAAATGTAGCAGACATGCAAAAATCACACCCACATAATGTTTATACATGTGTAGGCATGCTTTTGCCTGTAGAAAATGTATCTGTCAGGGAGTTCAAGAGATGGAAAACAAGACACGGTTAAAGACACAAAACAGAAACGTACAAGAAACAGAAAAGTGAAATAGGGGACAATTTAAGACAAACATTTAGGCCTAAAAGACCTTTATCCCATAATTTTAACTGCTATGTGCTTTGAAATGCAAATGCACCTGTTCTATATGCCTAACACACACAATGAGCTTCCATGAACCCTACAGGGGAAAGAGAGACACAGTGTAACTGTACCATCATTCAGCAGCTACATTAGCCTCGGACATCTGCTGCAGAACCCAGGCTGAATGAGGACATCTTTGAGTGAAACTGTGTAACAAGACCTCCAGTCAGCCATCGTCTCTGCTCTCTCTGAGCAGTCTCCTCACTTCCCTGCTGACCAGGGGCCTGGCTATGCATTATGCATGGTCCACAGGTCCCAGTGCATGTCACAGGTAGCCATCAGCCACATGGAGGTGAGCAGCCCAGGGGAATTCAGGCAGACGGTCATTGACAGGGGGTCTGGTCATTAAGCAGCAGGTGTCAGGGTAGGTCAGGATGTTACCCATTTAAACGCATCACGGATGAAGCCTTCAAGAAATTTGCATGGGATGTGAGTTTGGTATTGCCTCGATTTTGTGTTTTGGTAAATCTGTGATCATTTTATCTGCTCTATCTTTGAAAACTTATTATTAGATGACTATTTTTGTATTGACACCTATTTTTTATGGTAATTACCTGCTGCAACATTGGGTAATTATTTGCAACATTGTAATTCATTTTCTGTCTCTGTAGGGGACAATTATTTTTGTGAATATTTCTGAGGTTATACATGCCTAAGTCCTGATGTATTATAAAATGGATATGAGGTTTTTAAAGAGGTAATGTTTGGCCATGTGAACCTCCTCTCATTGTTTTTTTCCTATTCACAATTTTAAGTGCTAGACACTCAGCAGTCACAATTTATTTACTTATTTGTTTGTTTGGTTGTTAATGTCCAGTTTGTTTGTTTTTTTAGGTTTATTTTGAAGTAGTGACTGATTGTACGTGATATCTTGTAAATACAGTAATACTGCAGTTACAAAAAACATATATATATATTTCTAATTTTGTTTCTTATGCTTCAAACTATCATTACTATCAAACTATCATTATATAAAACAAAATATAATATATACTTTGTTTGCAGAGTCTCAGGAGGATGTTACACAATAATACATTTTCAATATATATTAGGATGTGATTATTTGTGGAACTACACAAAAAAAATGTCCTCCTAATCTTGTTTTCCAGTAAAAACATCCTTTACCACAAGATATATTTATGTGAGCTACTAAATTGCCATAAGGTACTAACATTTGCTTCCAGAAAATGTGTTTTGAAAATCATATTTCTCATGAAATATTACCTTGTGTTCTTGCTCCATTCACAGCATTATTATTTTTCACTTGTTTAAACATATAGCTCACTAAATGTTTTATTTTATTTCTTGCAACTATTTTTAAAGTGTATGAACAACAAACGTACAAACCCCAATGATTTAAGTTTCTAATAAATATATGCATGTAAATATATACTGTACTTACTATATACTTATAGTAAGTACAGTATATATTTATATAGTATATAGCCTTTAAAAGCTCTGATAACAATCTCAATCGTTTCATATGTATGCTAACAGTACGTGCACACACACACACATACGTTGCAGTATTCTTTATGAAGCATGCCCTGTAAAGGCTATTTTGTTTGCAGCACAATCACATTTGTCGGTATGTTCTTCCACCTCTTTGTGTACTATCTGAGGCGGTAGGGAACAATGAAACACAACCCGAGCCCCCAGTGTGAATCCAATGAAATAAGCATGATTTCTTTCAGGCGAGCAGACTCGTGGATGGGGCCAGAGGAAGCTAATGCTGTTAACTCCCTGGCCTCCGCAGAGATAGAGACAGCATCTGCTGGGCAGATAAAGGCATCAGTCACAGCTGGGCTCGGTCCCTCCAAACCCCCAGTTTTGGCATTTACTCTATCGATTAGGATCCCAAGAAGCTGCAAGTCTGCTGTGATAAGAACAAAATGGCTCAAGTCTCAGGAAACAGGGGGTTTGCAGAAGCATAGAAATATTTTCTTTGGCCTGATGTCTCGTCTCAGTAGATAAATCACTGCATTGATGTGACCTGGCCCCATTCAGACAGCGAATTTTATTAGCGGCTAATAGGAACGTCATTTGAAAGTGACAAATATGACAGCATTTTTTTATATATGTGAGGCTCTGATTAAATAGCACCATCCTTCTGTTTTCATAACAGAAGCAGAAAAACGAGAAAATGCAATTTCACTCGAACCACTTAATAGGAGCCAGACAGAAACAGGACAACAAGTTCTCAGTATCTCATACAAATGGTCTCAGCATCCTCTCCAACCTCTTTGGTAAGCTCACATCACAATTTCACATGTTTATTTCTCTATTAAATCTTACTGCCGGCATAATGTCACATCTGTGTACATGACAAAAACAATACAAGTATTCTTGTGAATAAAAATTTGCTGGAATCTTACTGCTATCTCTTCAATAGTTGACATGCAGTTGAGAATGCTTAGATACTAAACAGAATGTCACACTCTATAGAGAGAGTGTGATTGCTCCAGACAAACAGAAAGACGACTGAGTACTGTGTAATTTTTACACCCACACCCTTTGCGCTGCTAATGCAATGCTCTCCCAGTTGAGCTACAGAAACACACAAATGATCAAACTGAGTTGAAACAGGTATTGAGTGAACGTAGCAACAGAGCAACTTTAAGCGGCACAATATTCACAGCTCTCAGGCACAATCAACCTACCAGCTTACAAGCTTACTTAACATTGTCTCTTCACATTAAACTGGACTATGCATTCATCACCATTAATTAATTTTGCTTGTATTTTTGTAATCAGACACATGCAGACATTGAGATTAGTCAGAGCGCAGAGCCGACCGCACCACATCAACCACAGAGCAGCTGGGATTTAAACACTTTGCTCAGGGGCACAACATTAGTGGTCAGAGGATTTGCCCAGGGCAAGATTTGAAGCTAGACCTTTCCACTGGATCATAGTTCAGATGTCTTACAACTGATCCCAACACTCCCTTCTTTGTTTTACATTAATGCACAATGAATTCCGAGGCAATTTATTTTCACAGGTGTGAATACATATCACAAATTCATCAAAATTGATAATGTAATTCACAATAGCCTATCAAATTAAAATGGCTTCCTTTATCTGTCTTCCCAGAATACATTGTCGTACAGAATCATGACCCATTAGTACTAGGCTTTGTGGGTCACTCAAATGACCAGCAGAATTATATCTCTGCTCTGAGCTACAATATTAAAGACTGGCTGCCTTTAGTCTCTTTAAAAAGACCAGATTTGCCTATTAGGTGGTCAATGTAAAAAAGTTGATTGGGTCATTAGACTACCTAAATCACCTATGTTTTATTTTGTGGAAAGCAGTGCATGCACAATGAACATTTAACAAGTAAAACAACACATTATTGGTATTATTTACAATAGCTGGGTGGTTTTCATCTGAATAGCATATGATTAAGTCGTCTGAGATGTACAGCGGCGTGAGGAGTTGTTTGAAAGGCAAGCGAAAAGTTGTTGTGGGCAAAAACTAGCGAGATTGCCGGTTGCCTGGGGAGTTCACAAGGATCAATACAGCAGGAGTGACAGCAACAGACTTGATTAAATGTGACTGCTACATCTTGCAGCCGTGGCCATTACTTTCCCACTACCATTCCCTGGGGTCAAGGAGCATGAAGTGACAGTGCCCAAGCAAACCTCCATTATCCTCTTTCCCTGCCCCCACAGGTAGCTCACAGACACGGGGATGTAATAGCTACAATCTCTAGACTGCGAGGACATCGAGCACAACAAATGCTCTGCGCATTTGTTTGCGTATCCATCGGGGTGTTCACGTGACAAACCGACATGTAAAGATCACATGCGATAATTGCAGCGATTTCAACCGAAGCGTGTGTTGCATGCAAGTGCCACAGCGCATTAACATTTGCTTTGTGAAATATCAGTCTCCCATCACGGCTGAGCGATAACGGCTTGTATCGCAGGCGGAATGACATCAGAACAGTGAGTGAGGTTGATATTGTTAATCTCACAATAGACTAGCGTGAAATCAATCTGAAGGGACCACTGCAAGGGTGACACACACAAACACACCCACACATGTTCAGTTTTACAGGGACATTCCACAGACATAATGGTTTTTATTCTGTACAAACTCTATATTCTGTCCTCCTACACTAACCCAACAACTAAACCTAACCATCAAAAAAACATTTTACTATTTTAGACTTTCAAAAGAGATAAAGGTCAACATTTACTGGTATTACTAAACTTTTATTTAGTATATTGACCACGTAGGACATCACGTAATCGATACACACATGCGCACACACACATGCACTCTCACACACACACACAAACTGGTTGTAAATTAAATGTGTTTTCAGGCAATGGCACAGCTACAGATGGAACTCATGCAGTGTTTAAATAGATACAACATGTGTAGCACCCCAGTCAGTAAATGCAACACGCTGATACCAAGTCACTTCAAGCAGATTAAAGGACCAATGTGTTTGCTACTGTACAAATGCACAAAATGACTGTCACTCAAAAGTCAAGAGTTCATTCGCTCTCCTCACAATTACAACCAATCACATAAGCCAAACATTAAGTGCCACAAAATAAGTAAGCCACAAACTATACTAGCGTGGTACCCCATAATACAGCATTGCATGCCCACAGGCACCTGCTGTAAGAATTCAGAACCTACATCATTTTAGCAAAGCAATACTGCAATGTTTTCTTTCTTTTACTGACTTGATTTTTTTAGCACTATATATTCCAATATGACCCTCCTCTCATATCCGTATTGTAATACGAAATGAGAAACCTGAAGATTACAGTCATTTTTTTCAGACCTGGCCTCTTTTTTAACTCCAATCCTGTTTGAACTCAATCAGGAAATATTCAAATGGATGTCGAGCAGCCGAGGGCTACGACTGAGTCAGACTGCGGCTCTTTACAGTCTGTGTTGCAGCTGTTGATGGCAGCAGAGCATCAGTTGGAGGGATGGAGATGCAACGGTCGTTTAAAGCGCAGGGAGAGAAATGTGCTATTTATTAGGGTGGCTTTGTAAAACATCTCAGCCCAAACACACATTAACATATATACACCAGCTCAGTATTTCTGTGGAAACAGTAGTTCCAGAGTTCAATACTGAAGGAAATGCAGGAGACAAACACTTGGACTACTACTGTCTGATTGTTGCACTGGTAACTTGCGTACCTGCTGTGAAAACATCATATGAAAACCAAAGCGGTGTTTCCAAGCTCTCTCTCCTTTAACCCATTTCCTCAGGAACAACAAACCTGAAAGGTGTTTTAGCAGAGTTCATCTAACTGTATCTGATAGCAGACTCCACAGCTCCACTCATTGACAACCACAGTAATTGCGCTAGCAGCGCTGACTCTGCTCTAATGAACGCTTTCATTCGCTACATAATACCTTTTTACAACGCCGTTGACAAACTGCACACTCAGCTGAAAGCGATCACATTTAACCTCCGCTTTAAAGCTATACTGTTTCTGAAACTCACTTCCATAGCGTTCCTCACTGATCCGGGACTTCCAAAGGACTCAAACTTCTTTTGGTCCAGAATGGACCACGTGCTCATCCATCTGCCAGGAAGACGAACTTCACCTGTACAAATAAAAAAAAAACTACATGCGGTAATTAGAGCGACTATATTTCTGCCTAAACAGCATTTGACAGACACGGTGAAAAAAGGCAGTTTTAATTTATGCAGGGTGTCACAGAATGGGGAAATAACCACACAGTTGATGCAAAAATCTGACATTCAATTTCTCTTTGACATGTCTGTCTCATGGTGCTCCATCATGTAGACCTTAATTAGCATCAGATTGTTACATTCCTGTAGCATGTATGCAGATAAAACAGAGCGGCCAGATTTATTAATTCTCTTTCTTTTCTTTCTTTTCTTTCTTTCTTTCTTTCTTGCTTTCTTTGCCAGGAAACTTCTAGAAACATGATTTTAATACTCTTGATATTCCACTATATATATATTTAGCATACCTATAATTATATCTATAATTATGATTTAATTACACCCAAAACATAACCTTGCAGCAGTTGTTTTTTTTCTACCACACGTGTAAAATTAACCCTAAGGCCTCCATTAGGGTGTTGTTGTCAGACTGTAGTAAGTTCAGCTCATTACAGTGCCACTCCTCACAAGCTTGTCTCCACACACAAATCAAGGCTCAGGACACTATGGATAAACAATGAATTTTCACATATCTCCTCATTATTTCATTATTATTGGCATTATATTTAAGAGATGTTTCATTGATAGTGTCGGTTTTCCACTGTCACCATCACACTGAGTGCTAAAAAACTTTATTGTCTGTATTGTCTATGTAATAATTGACTGCTTTATTGCTCTGCGGGATCAATGTTTTTATATTTAGTCCATTTAGGGAACAAAACAATAATTGCACAGCTAAAGTAATGTAATATTTCAGCACAGCTGTAATAATGCAATAAAGCCTCTATAATTTGTTTTGTTTGCTTGAATATTAATGTTATTCATTTGCCTTTATGAAATATATTCCAGAACATTTCCTTCAACACCATGCTGCCTTGCTTGCTGAAATACAAAAAAAAACAATGGCTCAAAGTCAAGGCAGTATAATTAATATTACCTTTGCATTAGATAATCATAATTACGAATATTGGCAATTTGCCTATGATATGATGACTTACAGCGACATTTATTACCTGAAGCCCTCAGAACATTTTGTTATTATACATGTTTGCTCTCCTTTACTAGCATCTCTTTACTAGCAAAATTACTGCAATTTTAATTTACTGTAAAAAACTAATAATGAACACTTCATTAAGTAGTTGGTTAAAGTTATCAAGAGAAATTAAGTCATAGGGAAAAAAAATAAAGTGAATGTGTTGATAAGAACATCAGTCTCTAATGATGAGGTAAGTTGTACATATACCACAACATGAGTAAATATAAACTCAAACACAACCAATTTTCCTTATTCCTCAGTATTTCCCCAATATTCCGTTAAGATCTGAATTATACAGCAACAGCAAGTTATAAAACCTAACAAACCAGGTCACCCCAGATATAACTGCAAGCATAAATCAGGAACTCCTCTGAACTACAATGATTTATAAGATGGATCAGGCTTCTGTGCTGAACGAGATAGACTAATCGCTAATGTTTTAGAGCAATATTTATGAGACCTTGTCATAAGAAGTTTGATTTGTAAACATGGGTGGCTGGTGTGGAGGCAAAGGCCAGATTCAAACATCTTGAAGCTGTGAGGAGATATTCTGTCATGACAGGTGAATGCAACACAGTCGGATCAGATATATCTTATGCAGGCTCAGCTAAAGCACACAGACACCCTCAGAACAGAACCGACCGCCTGCTACAAAGCTGATATGAGCTCTCATACTTTTCAATTTAACCCCATCCAGACTGGATTTCAACTAATAAAATAAAATACAAGAGAACAAAGCTAATGAAAATTGAGCAGAACAGACACAGCAGAAGTCAGCTTATTTTTCAGCTAGACTTTTCGTATTAACCTGCATACAGAAAATAACAGGCATTATGTAGCTCAAAAAGCGTCAGAATAAAAACATAAATTACTTTTGAACTTAATGAAGCAAGAGTAAAGTGCTTCCCTAAAATAGATTTATAATAATTCAAAATAAAAAACACTTAATCTAGTTTTGTTTCACCGACAATATTGTATTAATTGCTCATTTTTCTATTAAAGTGAAAAGACTTGCATGCATGTCTGAACAAGAGAAAACAGCTATATATCATCTGTCTGAATCTTGTCTATGTAGTCTGCAAAAAATAATAACAGCCATGAGTTCCATAGCAGTTTTATGTTTGTTTAGCTTTATTAAATGTTTCCTGTCTCACCCGTTGCAGATTCCAGATGCACAAACACAACTGCGGTTCTGCACTCAGTGGGACAGGTGAGATGCAGCGGCGGACTGCCACCAAACTGTGTGAGAGAGTGATGGCATGGACGTATTGCTGGCATAATGTTTTTTATAGACGCCTTGGGAGGTGAAAACCTTCTGACAGGAGAATGCATTCAAGTTGACATCAAATCCCTAGACTCCAGAAAACAGCTGCTCCAATCACCCTAACGCTGAGCTGCAACACCAGTGCGTCTGGCATTCAGAAAAGTGCTTGTCTAAAAATATACAGTTTAATTACACAAGCAAAACCTCCTTTGGGAAGCTGAAGGCTTTTAAAAACGCATGATTGCTGAGTGAGGGTATTCTAGCTCAATTTACAGAGTCTGTTTCACCTTAAATATGACTGTTTCTCCTTTAATAGAGTATTATTATTTTTGCATGCTGGATATGGGATATTAAAGCTGTTACATCAAATTTATAATTAAATGTTGCTTTTGGAGCTTTAATGAAACACATTGCAAATTAATGAGCAGACAATGTTAAAGTAAATACAGATGACTTCTTACTAAATAAATTGAACATTATAAACTGTGATTTGTTTTTGCTGTATTAAATACATTTAGACCAATTTCTTTATGGAAGAGGTTGAATGTTAATGACACAGAGGCACGACCCACAGGCGTTATTTACCACAACAGAATATTATACCAGGACTTGCACAAGCAATCATTTGATGATTTATTGTTTACGGCAGGAACTGTAGATGATACAGCATCAACGGTCTGACGGCCAGCTGTAGCGTGTTTCCACGCAGCTGTGATTAGAAACTCCACTGAGACCGCTTGTGGTGTCATGAGCAATGCAAAAACACACTTCCCACTGTGATTCCCAACATTTATATTTTCCATCAGCTGCCGAATGACACTTCCAGATGAACAGTTAGTTTGAGGGGTCATTCACTTCCTAATTCCTCCTGCTGTCATAAAATAGAAAATCTAAACTGAAGTCTAGCAAACTGGTAGAAAGTGCAACACTTGCAACACTTTAGTCATGGGTTCGATTCCTATTTATTGCATGTACTGAATAAAGGTTAAATGAATAAAACTTACAGATAAATTAGTAAGTATAGATTTAATGTATATGCAACTCATGTGACCTGTGACTACTCAACTAATGATAAAAGTAATTCAGTACTCAGTAAGAGGTCAATATAACCTTTTTCCATGCACACCATTATAGCTATTAAAGATCCTACTAAACACAAGAACTCTAAGATCTTTCAATCAGGAAGTACTCCATTAGGCAGACAGAGGAGAGAATTCTTTGTAGCCTGTTTCCAGAGCTGGAATTAGCACTTTCATTAATGAAGATTACAGTGTGTTTGTTTGAACTGGCTAGGGTCACATCAAATAATGTGTTTGCTTGGATTGGAGAGAGCGATGTCACAGGGGAGGAAAGGGCCTAGTTATTAGGAGCAGCGCTTATCACCAAATCACAGCAAACCGAAATAGCAAACACACAGAGTGTATCAAAGCCACACTCACATACACAATTTAATCTAGGTTTAATCTCAATTTAATCTAAGTGAAGCGCGACAGCGCTCACTTGTAAACAGGTCTGTCCTCAGCATATGAACATTTGAGCCATATCCCTCCACATCTACACAATCTAACGGTAATTTCCTCTGGTGCTGTAACATTACAGCTTTACGCATCGAAATATAATGCTTGTAATATTTGACCATGCCCCTCCGCTGAGGGACATATGAACATTAATCTGGTGGCATATGTCTAAATTTCACAAAGCACTGGATTGTAAGGTCTTTATAAACTAAGCCAAGAATAGGATTAAATGGCTAAGACCGCTTGGAAGTCTCGGATCATATTAACAAGGTCACATGACTGCTATCTGCATGCAAAAAGAAAACGGTATTATTACGTTTGTGCATGGAATACAGAAGAAGTTATTGTGACAGATAATATTAAAACCCAATCTATTATTACAGGCAGGACCCCAGAATTCTGTTCTGTCAACAAAATGGTAGTAATAGATTTGCGAAATAGCCTTCGAAAACCCAGAATATTATCCATCTTGCATTCCTGAAGTATTTTCATTTACAAAACATTTAGAAACTACGCGTCTAGCAAATCAAGGAGTCGGGTGTATGCTGTGATCCCCACAGAAACATGCTGAAAAGCTTGCCATTACCGATTCAGAAATCGTCCTACTTTTTCATACCAGACCCTTGAAATATGCAGCACCACATTTCTGGGCTTTTTATTAAAACCTAGCTGAATCAGTTACACTTTGCAAAACAGCCATGGCCACAACAGAAACAGAAAACTGTGCAAGGTTCATTCTGTCATATTAATCAGCGTAACCAACTACAGAATTCATTTTCAAGGTTAGGCATCATTTCCTCCCACTACCTATTTTTGAAATATCAAAATACTTAATTAAAATGACTACAATGTCTAGAAATAAATAAATAAGTTGGGTTTAGATAACCAAACTCCCTGTCCTATTTCCACATAAGAGTAAATGGATTGACACCAGATGGAAAACACTTCCAGATTAAATTCCTTTTCTCCACACTTTGGCTCGCTAAAGAATTTATTAGACACAGCTTCTATAACAGTGAGCGCACAAGCGACTTCACCTTATTGAATTACAGAGATCATTTCCCATTAACCAACGTAATTAAAAGCAAAAATTCAAGGGCTCTCTCAATGTTAAGATTATTACTTCAAACACAATCTATTGACACACTGGACACAGTTAACGCCGTAATGAATGAATCATGAGGGTACGCTGTGGTTGTTGGTGGTGAGGGTGTGCTGTGTGTTTATTTCCATAACCAGCCCTGCCGAGACCTCACTCTCATCCTGTTCACTGTTAATACATTTGAAAGACTTGTGATAGATCAAATATCTCCTCCAAACGTCCAGCATGGCCCTGTTATCCAGAACAATTAGTGTGGTCATCTAATCAGTGTCTTAAATGTAAGACATCATTAAGCTCTCATTATCTGATGGTGGAGAACATAGGACATAACATTGAAAGCACACGCACGCACACGCCCAGACACACACAGTCCAAAGCTAAGGACTGAATAAAATCAGGTCTTACTTACTGGAATCATTTAAGGTTTTAGTCAAAAAGTTAATGGAATTCATGAAATTAATTTATTGAAATTAATTCAAAATACACTCTGCACTGTGGTGATTGCACACCACCAATGACATTAGTTTTGGTCCTGAAATCCTGTTATGGAAATATTTAATGAAATGGGCTTTGGCCTACTGGAAAATGCCCTCTCCTTACTCTGACTTACAGACTGAAGAATTGTGTTTTGAACATTAATAAAACTCAGCTTTTAAAGAACATCATAAACAAAGCCTCACAAGATCCCTCAGGTTCTGCAGTCACAGTAATAGGGCAGATGAACAGTTGGTGTTTTAAATTATTTGCTAAAAAGATAAATGATGATGGTGGAAAGAACCTTGAGACAGATGCATTATGTGTATTAAGTCTTTGCTGAAATCACTAAATTCATTCTCATGAAGTACATTCATTCTTTCAATGCAGATTCTTACAGAAAACCTTAAAACACATTTTCTCAACAACCCTTAAAACTGATGCTCATGCTGTTTTTTCTCATTTTGTTTATCTTCCTGTCTGGCTGACGTCAACACGCACACAGACCACCAACAGATACACAGAGAGAATAAGAGATAGCTCAAGTGGAAGAGAGACTCTTTTCATCTATACATACAATGATTTTTAACAGATGTAGCATATTATTCAGGTGACATTACTTATTTTGGAGAGGAGTGAAAGAGGCTTTTAACACAATGAAAACATGCTGAAGACACTTTGGAGCTGCACAAGTTTTTGAGTGTATACTGCATATTGACCAAAAAGATGTTTGACTAAAGCAAACAATTTTGGTTGCCAGTAGCAACAGTTGCTGACTGTGTTATAAAGAGAACACTTCAAAACATCATACAGAAGTAATGCTTTAAACACACCCAGCACAGGCGCAGACTGCAGGTGTTTATATTTTCTATTCATCATTAATCCAGCCTCCCTAACTCATGCAAAAGATCTGAATGAGGCTTCACCTTGAACTCCTCTATTATAACAAACAGCAGAGGAAGGAATAAATACTAAATTGATTTTGATCAGAGAGACCCTTGTTATTTCTGTCCCATGGCTAAAAGACTGCAGTATAAAAGAGGCACCAAGTGAATGAAAAGAACTCATTTGGTGGATAGGGTTTCAGAGTGAATTTGACCTATTAGGCAGCATTTAATGAGCACAAAGTCTGTGGGTGATCAATATGCTGCTGTCAGTTTCAAATTTAAATAGATTCTGCGCGACGTGTCCTCCATTAACTACAAAAACACACAAAAGAATCCCGCCATTGCTAAAAAAAACGGTGTTAGATGACTTCATTACAGGTGAATGTGTGCCTTTCTTCTTACATGTAAAAAAGCTGATATTTGTATTATTAGGAGCTTGAGTACTGAAAAGGGTCATAGTTGCATATTAATGCGTTCCTGATGAGTTGGTTATAATTACAAAGATTTTACAAACAACAGAGATAACTGCATTGAACAGATTAGCATGGGAGTTTATTGATCGTAATATATCTTTGCTTGACTGTTTACACTTGTGTATGTTTGCTGCATGAATATTCTCACATACTCTCCAGTCCATGCGTTGCCTGGCAACATGCAGAGGCCATTTTTTTGCAGAGGCCTCTTTTGTGACTTTTTTGTGTTCTAAAACAACTGCATTTTATTTATTTCACTTAATATGATGAAAATTTAGTTCAGACACAATTTACTTGATACAACAACAATCACCATCAGCCATTCAACAACCTTATTGTAGAAACTACAAAGAAATGCCTGTAACACTAACATTTAATAGACACTAGAACAAAGACATCAATGGATGACTTTACAGAACAGGCCCTTGACTTCAGTATGATAGGGAGTCTTTCGGAATGAAGTGCTGCACAAAGACACAAGATTGGTGACTGTGACACCCTGACAGACGGTTCTGATGGCTCTAAGGTCAACAGCAGCTTGGAGCGCTCGGCCTCCAGAACTCCCAGAGCACAAAGTGGATCCAGCTACGTCCCCACTGACCGCTGTGATCTCCGGCCAAACGGAGGCTCCCTCTGCCTGATCAGACGCCACGCTTCTTGTTGGACAGCCAACTGGCTGCTTTCCCTGCAATCCACGGCCAGGGCTCCTCCTGCTTCTCTATGCTCTCTCTTTTTTGCCTTTTGATGGCTGCTGACCAGCCGGCCGTGTCTGTGCCCTGTCAGAGGCTGCCATGGAGACTCGGATTAAAGAGATTTTCCAAACGAGAGCGGCTGAGCGTAATCACTTATAATCTCAAATTCTGGGCCGCTTGATTATGAAATTGGGACGCATGGCTGGGACGGTTGTCCCTTCAGTGTCTAATTTAGGAGGTAGGAACGAATCTATAACTGGAAAAAAACAGATGTTGATGAGGCAGAGCGGAGACCACGAAGGACCACCCAACCAGTCACGTGACCGTTCAGCTGGAGAAATGCCTAATAGCAACCTTCAATTTAGCCGATAAAGGTATAATTATTGATCTGCACAGCTGTTAAAGGCTGTGGATAAAATGAAAACCAGAGGAAACTGGAGAACTGTCGTTCCACATAAAGTGAGCATATTAAATCAGATCAGCCAAAAACGATCAGTGGCGCCCCATCGGAGGCCGTGTCTCAGGCTGTCCATCTTCTAGACCCATCGCAAACAGAAAACTCTACTTGGTTTAATGCTGTTAGCCCTCCAGCATGCATGCTAAGTCTTCATTTCAGAAAACTCTCAGGGCTGAAGTGGTTGCGCCAATCGATGTGAGTCACTGACCACACACAAGAGCTTGGAGAAACATATGACCTTACTGCTTTTGAATGAACTCTGACTAGTTCTGCAATGTGGAAGCAACAGAGACTAAAGGGTGAGAGTGGGAGGGCTAAAATGGGTAAAGACTGTCAAAGGTATTGATATCTGCATGACAGCCCATGGGCCGCGGGTTGCCACTGTTCTCAGAGGGAAAAAAGGCAAAAAAAGGCAAAAAATCATGAAGAAAGGATATGGTAAGAAGTAGAGGTGTGAAAATTAAATGTCATTTCTTGACAGCGGTGTCAGAAAATGGTGGTGCTGGTGAAGTGTGACATGGGATTGTTGGCTGACAAGGCAAGAGAGGGGAATTGTCAACATTACCTTTTTCCCAGCATGCACAGCAGCCTCATCAGTGTGGGTGGGGGGGCTCACCCTCCACAGTCACATGCTCAGAGATAGATGAAAAGAGTCTCTCTTCCACTTGAGCTATCTCTTATTCTCTCTGTGTATCTGTTGGTGGTCTATGTGCGTGTTGACGTCAGCCAGACAGAAAGATAAACAAAATGAAAAAAAACTACATATTTTAAAGAATGTTTAGATTCATGTGGAAAAATGCTAGTAATTCAAGTTCCCCATGTACATTGTGTTTGTAAGCACAAGAGCAGAAGAACTACAACAAACCTCACTGAGATAAAAGACAGCCTGGTTTCAGTCTGGAAAGGCATCAGGTTGAATAATGCAGCAGTGTTTCTGAAAGGTGTGCTGCTGTATAGCAGATACCAAAATCATGTTGCCTGATGAGACTTCCTGTATTTCTTGAGCCACTGTGTCACTATGGGAATTTTACCACGGTCCCTAACTGCAATGAAATGGTGCAACACTCAGACTTTCCTTTACACTGTGGTTTAATTAAGCTGTACTCCACAGTGTTCATGAACCTGCTTTTCTTTGGACAGAATGACAGGGATGATCTAAAGCAAAGCCTGTTAATTAAATACACTCTCCCTGAGTCCAATGTGGGAAGACGTGTGTCTAAAAGACTACAGCTAAGTTGTGTTGGCTTTTGTGTTTTGTTCTTCTGTTATAATCAGCATTGTTATCCAAAGAGAAAGGCCGTGGGTGTTCTTCACCTGGTTGGGGACAGAGTGCAATTCAGGAGAGATGACAAGCATGAGCGACGCTCCTGAAACGGGACAGCTCCCATCTTTCTTTCAAAGATATGCTAATGGCGCCCAGGCTGCACCTTGATGTCGTGCCACGCCATCACTTCCTCTGATGCGTCGCATGCCAATCAGAGACGAGCTCGGCTTTGATCAGGCGGCCGCATTAACTGCCCGAGCTCGCCAGAATGGCTCCACTCAATTACAACTAGAAAAGCAGCTATTCCATTACATCCCCTATTCATGAATCATTAATCTGCAGTTATGGTCAATATGGGTTATCATAAAGCGCCAGGGGAGAAAAGCGTTCAATTGCTTCAGAAGTGAATCTTTGGATCTGAAATCCAGACAATGATTGATGTGAGGATATAAGAGGAAACTACAGAAGGGAGTGGCGTGTAGAATGTATACGTTGTGGCAAAAGGGATGTTTTTTAAAACTAAAATTCTACTTTTTTCTAAGAGTTACAGAGTTTTTCTATATATGGACAGCACCATAATAGCTAACCCCACTAACTTTGATTTTCAGCAGCTAAATACATCTACTTAAAAACTACGTAAGAACTAATTTCCAATGGCTGAAAATAATATACACATGACGAATGCTACAGTCACCAAATGAGTTCTTTTGTATGTCTTTTAATTCACTCAAGACGGCCCAGCTGTGCAAGTTCATGCCATTTATTTCTTCCGTGTGAATGACAAAGGGCCGGCGAGGAGATTTCTGGAAGTAAGTGAGCAGTGACAGGAGGCATGTCAATGTCGTGAAAAGTGTAGTTGACAAGGAAGACGAGACGAGCGGGAGGCAGATAGACAGCAGGCAGTGGAGCAGAGAGTCTGCAGTCTGAGCCCCTTAAAAATATGCTAAAGCCCCGTTCTTCACTGGCTGCACACGTGTCTCCTTTATCACTTTCTTCACACAGACCGCAGGGGAGAGAGAGGGAAAATGAGCGAGAGAGAGAAAGGGTATGAGGGGTAAGTGAGTGAGTGAGTGAGAGAGAG
>JBAJNP010001539.1:46586-59829 GCA_036877545.1 Yasuhikotakia modesta
ATAGTGCATTAACATAAGGACTGGAGACATTACAATTGGAGCCCTGTAGCTTTTCTGCACATTATATTTATTCATTATATAATTTATTTATTATATAGAGTCATGTGTTATTAAACTAGCAAAAACACAAAACTTGACAACTAGACAACGTTTGACACTTTAGCATCCTACAATCTGCTCCATTGTGCCAAATCAACAGCATGCTGAGGGCTTACTGCTATAGTCTGTTTGCTGTTCCTGTCTTTCTTTAATACTTGCCTCAGAAATCTGCAGGGTATATGGTTTTATTTAACAGGCGCTGAACAAAACAAGTCTTCCTTGATTTCTATTGCTGTGATATGGACAAACCTTTATAAAGTTCATAAACAAACTTTTATAAAGTTTAGTGTTTATATTGCACCTGGGCCGTGTACACTTGGTAACCTTCATTCTATGAGGTTAACCTTGGTAGCAACAAATACGACTTCCAGGTGTATTTCACAAAACAAGGTTTACCATCTAATCATGGCCTGTACTGTATAAGTCAAGTGGTTCACAAAGCATGGGGTGCAGGTTACTGTGAAGGAGGTGTATAAGACAATTTTTTTCTCCTTCTCTAGGCCTTATTTGATGTCCAGTGTGCTAACTGTACTTACGTGATATAAGATGGACGTGAATAACATAAAACATAATTTTTCATAATTTTTATCATTTAAATTCCAGTCAGTGTTTTACACAGAGTTTTACAACTTGCTTCAAAACAATATTATTATAGCACATGAATCACAAACTCATTTCAAACTCATTTTATGTTTTTTTTGCATTTTAAAGCTTGAAAGTTACAATCGCTATGGAAATAAAAATCATACACTTTGGAATGTCACAAAGGTGACTTTAAACTTTAAACATATCTTAATTGCGCAAATTGCTTTGACGTTGTGACCTAGCAGTTAGCGCATGTATACTGACAGAGAGCTCCTGAGATTTCACATGCTCCCAACACATATGTTACACACTTGTGATATTCTTCATACATTAACTGGAAGGCATAAGTGGCTTTACTAATTAAGTCTATATGCTTGTGGTTTACATATACTGTAGATATTTCCATATTGTGCTTCATCTCATCCTCAACTCCCCAACTCTCTGTAAGGTGTAACACCACAGTTCTCAAATTTTAGTTATTTCTAGGTTTTTGCAAACTCTGCTTATAATATATTCTTAGTGGGAACCATGAAGTTAGAAAAAGTCTTCTTTTATAAAAAAAACTTATAATTAACTTTTTAAAGTCAAGACACTTACACCATCCATGTAATTTGCTAGCATTACATACACTTGATATGTACTTTAAATTATCATTAATAATCACTCATTTACTGTAACAACTACAAAATGTTGGCTATGCACCCAATACAGTAGGTAATAATGATTTATTATAAACAGCTGTCACTCAATATTCAGTCAATATGAACAGAACAGAGGAGAGAAAGGAAAACTTCACATTAGAGGGCACTATGATCTTCTCGTTTTTGGTAGAGGGACAATATCTTTCCAATCTATTATTTCGCTGTGACTGTCAGGTAGACGATGTGACTGCAAATGGACTCATGGACCCATGATTTATCTGCATCAATATGTTCTTCTAATAATGCAGAAAAGACAGGATTAAGCGGTACTGTCTATTGTGCAGGACTATTAAAGAATCTATTTATGGCTCTGTGAGCTCATGGGACTGAGGCATTAAAAGAAAATGCTTCGTAAACTGTCTCTGTAAACTGACTTCCCCTTTGTGTATTTGATTGTCTTTCTTAAAACCAGGCAAATATATTGCAATGCTATCCAGATATGACATTTAATAAACCTCCTAATAGACAATGTGCACAATATTTTTATCATGACATCATGGTACCCCAACTGTCATTGGGCGTACTTTTGTGTTTACTGATGCAATATTTTGAAATCATTTATTATTGTATGATAGGTGTAAATAAGCTTGTTATGGGCGCACAAGAATTACCCAGAAATGTTCAGCCAAATGTTATATAAATTTAGACATCTTTGACTAAACCTAAGACATCCATAACAGCACACTATGCTCTCATGAGGCTAGAAAATCACAGCATTTTCATGAATATCATTGTGTTCGGCAAACCCATGAGCTAATATTAAACTATCTGACATGTAAATGGTTGTCTACTGTATACATATGCTACAAATGACACTAATAGCTTTCCCCAGTATTTGTGTGTTCCTGCAACAATTATTTGAATGTCTCTGCAACACTGCATGATGCAAACGTAACATCATTTAGCATTGCTCAAGTACATGCACACAACCATGTGTTAATAATACTGCATGAAATGTTAAAGAAACACCTAGAAAGTTTTGGTAATAAGCAGATATTTGCATCTTGAAAATGGTGGACTGGGCGATGGAATTTGTTAATTACTTTGAAATAGAAAGGATGTGCTTTCTGAAAAAAAGCCCTTTTAAAGGTTTGCGGCCTCCTTTTGAATGATAATCAGATGTGAAAGTGTGACAGAAACGTTCAAACCCCGTGTAAAATCAGGACAGGCTTAAATTATTCCACTTGAGCATATTTAAGAATAAAAGCTGTATTAGCTTAGATGTGAGCTGGAAAGACATGTTTGCTAACCAGCACACCACCTGAAACCTACAACAGGCTCCAAGCCAACACAGCTCATCCCCTCAGCATGAGGAAAATAAAGACATCATTAAAGAGAGAGAGAGAGAGAGAGAGAGAGAGGGAGCACGAGAAACAGAGAACCTCCATCCATTCCCTTTCAAATCAAAGCCAATTTCTATTCCTTCCTCACAGTGGCTTGTTGCAGAGTGGGCTATTACTTTAGGAAAAGATGTGCAACACCTCCATAACACATTGTCACTTTCTAACTCTCTCTCTTGGTTTGCCCTTCCTTGTCTAGCATAAAAACTGTCCTAGTCAAGTCAAGTCCTGACAACTGCCTCTCAACTAATGTACAGCAGGTGCAGTGTTTATACAGCCTTTTGGGTTGCAGCTGTCGCATGAAGTGTAATATTCAATCCGGTTCAAACTCGATATCTGTGTACCTGACAACTGTCTACTTTCACTATAACTTAAAGCTCTATTTCAGTATTGATTTATTGTCCTTGTAATGGGTCCCTGTGGGACCCTTAGAATTGATTAATGCTGAAAACACACCAGGTGAAAATTTGAACTTTGTGAAAATGTCTGTACAAAATAGGATATTTGATGTATGCTTTGGAACACATCTACAGAGACCGTAAATTAACTCTGTCAATAAAAGGAAAGAAAATGTTATTCCCTGAATTGTTTTAAGGTTAAAATATGCCTGCCTCAATTTATTAGAAGCTTTACTCATTGGTTGGAAAGCACCTCCACAGATTGACTGAGAATGTTGAACAAACTGTTTCACTGTGAGTTTGACTGATGACTGTGTATAAATCAGTAATGGGGACGTCTACATGTGACAGTGAGACTTCTCAGTAACTGGGAAAGAAGTTACAGGCCTTACCTGCACATAATATATTATCAAAGACATCACAGCAATGACTGGCAGCAGTGAGTCAAAAACCTCTCTGGCTGAAGATTCTGAAGGGATGCAGTGATACAGAATCAGTATAAGTGAGTTTTCTGAGGCAGGCAGTGATTGGATCTTTTTAACGTGGTTGAAACTCCCCTCACAGTCAAACATTATGGAGTATCCCACAAAGTGCCACAGGGAGGGTGTCGCCTGCCAAGATGTGAGACAGAAAGCGATGATGCTTAATTATCATTTTGTTCCCCTGCATTAACACAACTGCGCTGTTGTCTGTGACTAAAATACACACAAACGTGCATATATCCACATGCTTTTTAGCTAAACTGTGACACTAATGTAATTCAATGCTCTGTGCCAAAGTTTCTTAAGTATTTCATGACTAATGATTGCAGTAATGAAACCTTTCCTTTTCTTTGATCATGGTGAGTGAAATACAACTTCCTACGTGAATGGCTTTTTCAGCCACGGAAATGAATCAGAAGGGTGCTATTTTTTGAGTGAACATCACCTTGTTTTTTTGTAGGAGGCTGTATTCTCAAATAAAAACATGTTTTGAATTGTGATGTGGGTGAGTGTGCATTAGAACACAGTCAGCGAACTGAAAAAAATACTCTATTACAAATGTGTTGATTAAGTGCCCTCTGTAGAATGACGTAAGTGGCCTTGTTCTAATACTGATCCTTGAGCCCTATCTTTCCCTCAGCCGCCCATTCAGTGAATGCTCCCAAAGATATTTGTCTCTACTCTCATTTTCACATGAGAAATGATTTCTTTCTTTTCCTTTGTCCTTTATTCATATCGCAGCCCGTTAAGTACTGAAGCTGTTGGAATTTTGAGCTGGCTTACGTTCGGATGAATACGGATCTCTGCCTTCATTTCTCAAAGTCGGATGCATTCATACTCTTAATAGAAATGATTATGGATTCAGTGAAAATCGAGACTATTTGAATAGACAGAGCTGTAGCTGATTTTGCCATAGAAAAGAACAGAGATCAAGCTTCATTGATGAGACTGACAAGATTAAGCCGACTCAAGCCAGATTAGTTAAGCAGACTCAGACCACATGTAGAATCTAAATAAGAGTCTGACATTGATGAGGTCAAAGCATTTAAGGGGACTGTAATGTCCATTAGGGAAATTATATATTAATTTAAACATACAACAACAATTTTAAATAATATTTTAGTACAGCCTGTTGCATTTAATGCAACAATTTATTAAAGAATAATTTTACAAATGATTTAACACAGAAATTAGATCTGCATCTCATACATGGGCTGTTGTTTATAAAAAGTGACCATTTTGGAAAATGTCAATCCAATTAAACATTTAGAAACTTAGAAATCTGCTTAAGGTCATTTATAATTGTGTGATTATGCTTAAAAAAATCCAAACAAAAAAATATTCAAACCTTTTTCTTTTATAGAGCCCTTCACAGCTAATATCCAAGGATTTTTGCATATTATTTCCGGAGTTCAGATTTGAGGCTGGAGTGATTATTGTGTAGCACTCTTTCAAAGAGCCGGCATGCACCCTTACTTAATTCCTGCACAGCGCTGTGAGATTTCTGCCAAAAAGAAAAATTCTCATTTCGATCCAAGAGCTTTAGTTGCTCTGTTAATAGCTGTCACTTTTAAATTAATGTGGATATTAGCGCAACAGCTGTGAGGCTGCTGCAAAATGGAACTCAAAATTACTACAGAGGCAGACAATGACCTAATAAAAACACAGCTTCTTCAAAAATTCCCCCAATAAAATCCTCTCCAATCCTTAAATATTTGCATCTCCCAGCTTCAGTGAATCCCCTTGCGTTTGTGGTAACTTTCAACGAAAGCTAAGCTGCAGATTACGACGTTAGTCGAGAATCTCAAATATTACATTTCAACTCTGCAGCCATGAATCTTGTTCAACATTTTCATCTCCAATGCAAATACATCCCTGTGATCAATCATCAGGCGAGCATCTCCAAATGCTTACCGCTTTCGCCCACAGCATTAATATTTCATCTCGTGAACAAGTCTCGCTTATGAGGCAACACATTTTCATTCTCCTGGTTAGCGCTGGAATCGGCACAAATGCTCCCTCAATCAAACGCACAGCTCTTTAAACCAGAGCTGTATTGCGCTCCTCTTTCCTTTGGCCAGTCAACGCTATTTTGTGATGCAATAAACCACGCTTGATTTTTTATTAACTGCTTTTTTATAATAGAGGGTGAGACAGCAGTATGTGGTTGGATATCTTCACTCTGCATGTCTGCATATCTCTGCAGGGATTTGCATTTAAACAGTTAAAAAACCTTTTTGAATCTGACAGAGAGTTTAAAATGCTTTAAAGGCTCAAATAGCAATTGCTTATTGTGTGCGCAAATGTTCTACATTTTTCATGTTTCATATATCAGTTTTGGATATCAGCTAGATGTCAGCATTAGCTCTGGTCTTTAACCTGAGCTACTTTGCTGCCTACATAGGACATAAGACAGCAACAGAAATAGAACCTTAAAAAAATACAACGTTGGTGTGCTATGTACGTATGCAGCCATTTTGTACCACAAAAAGTGGTACAAAACGTTTTTTATATAAGTAAGCTTATATAAAAAATATTTTTGTATATCTATTTGGAAATATATATTTATATACCACTGAATATGTATCACTGAGCTCATGGCAATTCTTTCTTTGTTTAGCTTCTCTGCAATAGATACACTGTCACTTCAGAATTCTATCAAAATGCGGCACAGCATAATTTTACCGTCTAACCATTGAAACAGCCTTTGCAGGAAACTGTGCTTGTGATGTCTTAAAACACAGTCGGCAGGCAGCTAGATGGCTTGTTATGTTTGGCAACAGAGCTATTAAAATCCAACAAAATCACAGAACAAACATCAAAAACAGGTATTCACCTACTGTACATTTATATTGTGCTGCCTCAGACAAACACCTCAGTATAATGAAGGAAATGTAATTAAATTCCTGCTCTTAATCTTAGAGTGCCAAACGCTCTCTGGAGGTTTTAGAAATGCTTGTAAAGAACCACAAAGTAATTGAATGCACCTGCTTTTATCGACGGGCTACACCATTAACACCTGATCATCTTAAAGCTGTACAGCTTCAGCTACAGTAATGCTTGCAGCCTCTCACAGCATTTACATGAATCTTGACCCGAGAGACATCTCCTGTCTCCGTAGCAGGTGTTTGGTTGCAGAGTCATTTAGCGTGTTACACCAAGACACAGCTTCAGCGGGCTGTCATCGCACTGATCAGAGCGGCATTACCAGCCCCACGGTAACACAGGGCAGAAACTGCCAATGGTGCACTTTGCAGAGCCCCCATAGGGCCCATAACTCACTTAGCAAGTTGGCTGACAATTTGCTAAGAAGCACAGCACACCAGAGCTCAGGTGGGGCAATGTGTGAGCAGAAATAAATTCAAACAATTAAACAACCTGATGAATGGAAATGACAAAACATTTGTATGGAATTTGTGTAGGCTACACACAGATTGAATGTTTACAGAATGCAAATCAACCCTTAAAATGTTTGAGCGATACAAACTGGAGGAGGGAGAGTGAGTGAGTGAATCAGTGGGCCAAATTTCTGATGGAAAATAACTCTAGTCAGCTAAACTGTAAACAACTGTGGGATTAACTGCTATCCAACTATCTGAATGTAACATGACAGCATGCCACAAGATGACCACCAAGCTTGTACATTTTATATATAGATTTTGAGATATTATTTTTTATATGCTGTTAACATGGAAGATACAACCTTTAAAGTAACAGTATAAACATGAACCGTTATATGCATGTTAAAAAAAGGCCTTCCTGTAACTCAACAGATAGCCATTGTGTTAGCAGCACAAAGATTGTGGGTTTGATCCCAGGGAAATACAAGTACTGATTAAAAAAATGTATACATTGAATTCACTGTAGGTTGCTTTGGATAAAAGAGTCTGCCAAATGAATAAATGTAAAAGACAATAAATGTATCTTATGAGCTAAATGCTATGTTCATTTATGGCCTAATTATTGCTGCTCATTGTGTTGTTCACTACACAGATTGCCAGGCAAAATCCAGTCAGAGGCAGAAAATGCTCCCTAACAACAGAACTTCTGTATGTAGAGTAAAGAGATTCAGAAAATGAATGGTACTGCCTAACTCCCTTTCTAGGGAACCCAGAGTCAATGAGCTCCCTTCAGAATGCAGACACCTGGCCCAGTAATGAACCGCAGCCCAGAAGGGATGAGCTTAACTGGAGCAGAGACTTACAGTGGAGACTAGCAGAAAACTGTGTCATCCATTGTGTTACTATAGTGAGGAAACGATGTTATATCTGTACCTTTGTCTGAATCTCAAGTCTCTTCATCTTCCTCACATTTCTTCACTTGATTATTCTACTTCTGTTCTGAGTGAATAATCTCTAATCAGCCTGTAAAGCAGTGGCAGAGTAATATTGCATTTTAGCGATGCACAAAGTAATGCAGGTTTTGGGGTCAACTAAATATTCAAATGACATCTCATTTAATTCACCACACCTAATCTGATAATGAAACTTCAGTTGTGATTTCACAGTACTGCTGTATTGTTATGCTTTCCCAGGGATTTAAATGAAGCAGAATACCCACACACACCATGCATATGAATCCACATGCATTTAAACTCATCAGGGCTCTGCATTAAATTCAATGACACTTGCATATGTTACACGTTCCTCCATTACAAATAGGAAGGAAAGTGCCGTCCAATGATGGCTTGTTTAATGTACTGGAACCTAACATTACACTTCAGCTAATTACGGAATAGTCAGCAGGAGCAGTCCAAGGTGACATGAGGGATTATGGAGGAAGAGGGGGTTTCAATTCCTTATTTGAGCTGCAATTAATTAGATGTCACATACTACAAGTGTCCTCAGCCTGATTCTTCTTAATTGACGACTGATAAGGAATTTTGAAAGGAAGCGTATCTTCTTTAATGAAGACTGGCACCTGTTATTTTAGGGCTGTATCTGATGCCTGTGGCCTTCCTGAAGGTCACGCAGCTCTAATATGTGGTAATTAAAGGTGGTGACATAAGGTCAGCGCCTCAAGCTGTATCTTTCGCTTCTGAAAGAAGCCCTGCAGGGGTAAAATGTCTATCACCTCCCCTCACCTCTGTGTAATTTCTCAAGTGATAGACTTTATAGCCCCAGCTATAATGATGACTCCGCCAAGCAACAGGCTTTGAACTGCGGGTTAAGCTAATCAGTCCTGCATTGGATTGTTTGAGAGCTCCAGCCATTGAATAAAACAACTAAGGTAAGGCAAAAGATTAAGTGCCCTCTGTGGAATTATAATAAAGTGCACCAGTCTGTGTTTGGAACAATCGCTATCCTGCTCACACATGCGCAAATCCACATAAACACAAACACACACACGCTCCACTGCAAATACACCAGCAGCCAGACATTAAATCCTTCTAAAGTCCTAATGACAGTCTCCAAGCAGATTAAAACTCACACACCCAAATGGAGCATGGCGCTGTCAACAGACCAGGGTGGTAATCAAGGCCTGGCTGGGGCTCGCACTCATCCGATTTTG
This sequence comes from Yasuhikotakia modesta, assembly GCA_036877545.1. Classification (NCBI taxonomy): domain Eukaryota; kingdom Metazoa; phylum Chordata; class Actinopteri; order Cypriniformes; family Botiidae; genus Yasuhikotakia; species Yasuhikotakia modesta. The sequence continues at coordinate 55,703 of JBAJNP010001539.1, forward strand.
TTCCAAAGCGAGCAGTTGCATCGGGATTGGCTAAACCTAGAGCGGAAAGTCAGCATCAAAGATGAGACAAAGAATAATAATTTGCTGGCGTGTGATTGGCTAGCTCGAAGGGTTAAACATGAGTGGATTAGAAAGACGCCACACATCCGTTTCCATACTGTAATCCTCTTAGTGCCCACTCCTAATGTGTTTTTATATCTTTCCTATCTCTCACTGAGGTGAAATATCAGATTAGTTACCCAGCTTTGAGTATATCATATTACATTCTTATCTAATAGCGACACACGTAAGGCGCAACAAAACAATGGACCACACCACCATTGACAAATACCTGGGAAACAAGCCCCTCCCACACGCTTCTCCCTATATAGTTCTGTCTCATTTTTAGATTGTTATGGGAGTTAAGCTCTAAAATAGGTGATTTACTTATGATCCTCAAATTTACTTGGCGGATTAATCTCCCCTGCTTCTTTGTTTACAGGCGCTGGCAAAGATCACCCCTGCCTTTAGAGGGGTGGCATCGTGCAACACAGAGAGTTTGTTTGTGTATCTGTATGTATGTGTGTGAGAGCACCGCTGAGTGCATACATAGGCATTTTTCTCAAATGTTCCCCATAGGAAAAGCTTTGCAGAGAAAATTCGTCCCTCCTCTTTGGTCTCTGAGAGCCCACCCTGAGGGCAGAGAAAATCAGCCAAGCTGGGATATGCGCATGCAGCACAAGGAGATTAGTTAAAAGCATTTACTGCAGCTCAAAGCCAGATTTAAAATGCTACGGTATCTCTTTTACAGTCACAGCTATCACAAGCACCACCATCTCAGTAAACAATGGGGAATGATGTTGGCCTTTTGAACCTACAATTTTACTCCTGTAGTGGGGAACAGCTACTGTTGTAGGTCTTTTAATCATATTCAAATCTTTTTGGTTTCAGTAAGCAAATGTGCAAATGTGTCAAGAAACTGTTGTTGTCATGGCGATTTTAGGTCGTAAGAACATTTCCCTTAATGTTCATTAAGTAACAAAAACAATTTTTTTGCATATTCTAGTAATGTTCAAAATGTCCAGTTTTTAGACACTATATTAACATTATTGTTTGGTTATATAATAATTAGTCAAACATTTATAATTCTGTAACATTTTTAGACACTAATGCCATTAACTACCTAACAACTACAATATATTAATGCTATTGCTAGAAAGTTTTTTAATAATGTAAAAAAACCTTAGAATTTTAGGCCAACCTTTTGAGAGCGTTAGCTCTCTGTTAGCCAAACGGTACATTCTACTCAAGCTTAAAAAAACTAACACTAACATTATTTTCAGACTTCAGTTTTAAAAAAAAATAGATGCATATATTGTGCATGTAAATGGTTACACCATCCTATTGCCCTCAGATTGAAAGGGAATTCATCCTTTCCACAAACGTACATTTGTACACCCGCCTACACATATACTAACACTAGAGGAGGTACAGAACATTCAACCACAGCTACACTACCTACTGAACATATAAGCTAACACAGCTAATCCTATTGACTATTTCTATCCACTAATGCCCAAACATACAACAAAATAACATAAAAGGCACTGAGGAGTTTGACTGAGAATGAATACATGCTATGAATTGTTATTTTCTAAATGAGAACATAAAGATCCACAGCATTTAACAATAAAGCTTCTCATCACATCTGAAATGATAACAATGTTGTTAGAAAACAGCATCCTGATGGCATTTTTAACTTCCAGTGATTGATCACTGTGTGTTATAGAGAAACTCAATGGAGAAGCTGGTAGCTGCTGGTACCATTCTGACAGAACCATTCTATCAGTTTTTATTATAACTTGCTAAATTCAATCATTGTTAATTGTCAATAGCAATACTCTATACCACTGTTTATATTAAAAGCCTTATAAAGAAAAGCCTGTGTTTTCAAGAAAGTACAAAGACCTAGACCTAGTTACTAGAAAGAATGATGTATCAAAGATACAATTATAGTAGCATGTGTTGAAGGATGTGAACACAATTGGATAATTGGGTTTTTGTAACCTACGGTGAAGTCATGTCTGACAAACTACCTTCTACATTTGTGGTATCTCCTTGGATTAAAGCTGACTAAATATATAAAGAAATATTTCAAAAATCTTTCTCTTAGGGAACTGCATTTCTTCACAATGGGCTGTAAATAACATTTTTCATTGAGTTCTAAGTTCTGAACAATCCTGTTACTGTCAAATAAGCACTCTGTTTTGAAAGAAAGCCAGCATTTCTGTCTGTTTTATATTGTGTGTGTGTTCCATTAGACTCTAGCTTTGGGAAAATTACATATGAATAAAACAAATGTTGACACTGAGGGAATTCTCATTTTACCGCACATCCCACACGTTGGTTCCTGAGGGTTTTGAAACCCTGTGATCCTCCCTCGTCCCTGAGGGATAAGTAAACATTGGCTGTCATTGATAGTAAAGGAATTCCCATAACCCTAGGCCATAGCACCTCCTCCCTGCCCGCCCTCCCGCACACACTAATGCATGTTACCTGCAAAGACAGATAATGAAGCCTGCAGCCATCTCCAGCACAATCACTGCAGACCAAAACGATGGGAGAGGCAATGTTTTCCAATGTACCGTACCCTGAGGACATGCCCAGGTGTGGTGGGCCATCTCAGCTACAAAAGCAGAAAATAAAAATAGACAGATCAATCAAGTAAAGCCAACCCACAGTCACACTTTGACCCATCCTCAGTTCACACATGCACAATGGGAATTCCTCCCCTCTTAAGAAGGCAAATATATTCATCCGTGTTGCATCTGCTTGCATTATCAGGTCAAGCGGTAAGCTACTGGCGCTTGTTTGCGCGGCTACGACTGATCAAAGCTTAAAAATCTCATATGGAGCGGCGGATCAGAGATCTCTGAGAGGAAAAGAGTAAGAAAAGAGTGGAAGAGAGAAAATGGAAAATACGTACATAACCGCAATCTGCTCAGAACAGACTTTTCAATACTGGATGTGCAATTAGCGTACACTAAACAGCATGCCATGCTTCTCCGAAGCTATTTCCTTAATCCTTACAGCAGGGAGGGGAATGATCCTCCCAAGAAATGGAATCTCTATATATCCTTGCATTTGCTGTAGTGCAGCTATCTGCGTTGGAAACTGCCACCTTCTCATTGCCCCTTAAAGCACCTTAATTGCCTGAGGTATTATACGGGCTAATTTCCATATTAATTTCTTTTTTCTCCCCCTTTCCCTTTAATTCTAACTTGTGAGCTTTGTCCAATGGCAGGAGGGCAAATTGCATTGTGGGGTACATGTGTGAAATGTAAAAAGTCAGCCAAGACACCTCTGAAAACAAGGCACACATAAACAACACACAAGCCATTTCCTTAGGGAGCAGGGAATTGGATTGACAGTAGTCCCCCAGTGGACCGCTACCTTTATTGATATCATCGTCCAAATAGAAAAACTGCAATTCCCTGTCACACTGTCAAGACCAGGTTGGCAAAAGCTCTACAGTTACACGACTCTCAACTGACTTCCTCTGGCAATGTTTGTCTGATCTCTCATGGGTTTGTTGTAGACATTTATAGAGACTGAACGTTATGAGATTTGGAGCAAAAAGATGAAGGAAGGTAAACTGATATGAGTGCGTGGTTGGGGGGGTGGTCACAGATACCACCCACTGAATATTCTGTCAGATATGAATGTTTGCTGTTGTGATGGGGGTCTACTTTGATTCAACTGTTTAATACATATTTAATGTGGGCCGAGGTTTATATCAATCTCAACCCCAGACAACACCCCAAGGACAGTTCACAATCCGTTTACTGACCATGCCAAGCAGATACACACAAATAACAAACACTAAATATAACTTCAGTCTGTCTGGAAACGTAGAAGGGAGTGAGTTGATACTCTTAAGTGTTTCTGAGAAACAATCATTGGACTGACATTGATGTGCAGTGATTTAAATAAGTTCTTAAATGACAATCTATCACTGTGGTAATAACTTTCAAATTGACTGGTACGCAGAAACAAAACAAAAACTGTGATTGGCTGATGTCAGTCAGGTGGTTCTTCATGTGTAAGTGGACAGTATTTAACAAAAAGAAGCTCACATTCCTTTACAG
>JBAJNP010001540.1:0-59822 GCA_036877545.1 Yasuhikotakia modesta
GGGAGCAATCAGGGGTTAGGTGCCTTGCTCAAGGGCACTTCAGTTGCTATCTGCCGGTGCTGGAATCGAACCAGCAACCTAGTGATTACAAGCCCGACTCCTTAACCAGTAGACCACAACTGCCCCCAAGCTATTGATTAAGAAAGACCACAAAAAGGGAAACCACAGAGTCCCACCGGGACTCAACAAAAATATTCTACAAAAGTTCCTTGGAAAGTTTCTTTAGTTCAGTGCACTTACTGAACTGACAAACTCTTTATAGAGGGAAATATAGTGAAAAAGGAAGTAAACAAAGGGATACTGTTTGAAGGAATAGTTCAACCAAAAACAACTGTGTGACCTTTATTTATTTCAAATCTTGATTTGACTCTACATCTTCTTGGTGCATTCAAAAGTTTCAGAGATTTCATGTGAGAATGTGAGAGACAATCACCTCACCAAACCAAATCTCAAATGATTCCTTCATAAATCAGACTGATCTGTTCTTGAGTTTGATTCATTGATTTTGTGACGATGCAAGATTTGCACTGAACAATGAAATCTGTTTTGAACCTCAAAGTACACATACAGAACAGGTCACAAGAATCATTTGGACCATTTTGTGTTGCTTTTTCATGTTTTGGAGGATGACATCCTGACATTTACTCTTATTTAAGATTTAAAAAACATCCTTTGCGTGGCTTTGGAGAAAGTCAAGTGGATTTGGAAAGACCTGAGGGTAAACAAAGAAAGAATTTTTAATTTGGGCTGAGCTATTTCTTCAAAGCTGCAATTTACTAAAACAAATGGGTCAATGAGATGCCGTCTTAATAAAAAATGTGTGAGACTTCATAAGAAATGCTAGTAAAATACATGAAAACTGTTGAAACTTCAGCCTAGTTTCTCTTCTCATGGCTGCATCATGGCTGTTCTTCAGTTTGTAATGAGAACCAGTTGAGGGAATAAATTAATGATCAGTGTCTTACATTCATTGTCTTCTTCTGGACTGGACTGCTGAGGGTCTGGATGTGCTGGAGGATGTTCTACCACTTGTTCCAGCAGAGCACAACTGTTGTTGATCACTGATGAGGGAAAACAAAAGTGTTTAATAGAACAAAGGTCAGCCACATTGTCAAAAACAGTGAAGCAAAGCCTTGTTCTCTAGTGAAAGGGTTTAATAAATAATAAGGCAGTCTGTTTTAATGACAGAAGTTACGAATGAAGGCTTAACTTGAAAGAACCACAGCCCATTCAAGAAAGTCCACAAAAACACCAGTGAAGATCATTGTCTTGTTATCGTCCCTGTGTTAGAAACAAAAACCCATAAGAAACTTTCAGACATTTTAAGGTTTACGTAATGGCTTTGCCCAAAGGCTGACTGTGTATGGTCATATACAGACCAGCTGAACACAATGCTGCGTTTCAAATGTAATTTTGTAGTTTCTTATTTATCTGTTATCTGTTTTAAACCACAAGAACATGAGACTGTTCAGTCAAATTCAATTTATATTTATTTATATAGTCTGTTGTTGATACTCCTACAAATGTCCTATTTTATGTTCTTTTTTCCTTTAAATTTTACATGCTATGTGTTGTTTTAACAAAAAGTGACATTTCAAATGATGTCAAGTTATAACGTCAACTTATAACAGCATTTCTTACGGTGGAATCCAAATTTGATTCCAAGTTACAAAACAACACAAGCAAGCCAGTGTTTGATGCTGTTTGATACTAGCACATTCCAAGAGAAAAAACATCTTTCATTGATTCACCCTGTTTACTTGTCCCATAAAGAAAATAGGATGAACTTTCTGTGTTTTGCCAAGAAAGTTTAATGTCGTGAAGCACATTTATTTTAAATCTGGAGAGGTTAATTATCATAGCATTAGATCATCATTATATTATGCCAAAATCAACACTGTTATGAATATGCCTCACTAGTTATGACCCACACTTAAAATCTTACATAATGTCTGAAGAACACTTTCTCTGTCATTTTCTGGCAGTATATTCCCATTTTGTCTATTTGATGGAACATGAAACTACTTTGAATGCTTCCTAATTCCCAATGAAAAACTTTCATAAAAAAAATTTAATTTTATGTTAACTATTCAGTTAAATAAATGCTCTGAAAGATTGTTCACCTTGTTGTTAAGAATGATTTCAAAACATGAAGTAATTCGGTATTTTCCTCGGTTTCCTCTCAGTGCGTACAGCAGATCTTTAGAAATCGTGTTTAAACTGTGACAAACATCCAATTACAATACGCACTGCAACTGAAATATTGTAAACAGGTCTTTAAATCCATGAAACCTATAAAACAACTTTTGATTTGTCCAAAAACAAGCCCCCTGACCAATCAATGGTCATGGTGCATATTATTCACAATAGCAAAACACTACACAAAGAGAAACGCATGCCAAGTCCAACACATGATGTTATGACTGAAGACAAGAGGAACTAATGATCACAGTTTTGGTTTGGGTCAGTGTTATTACATCATGAATGGAATCACACAATAGTTTACTTTTCAACTGGAGTTTAAAAGCATTGACTACATTATTTTAAGCTCCAAAATAGGCTGGATGAGGAAATGCTTTAAAAACAGAACACAAGGCAAATTGTGCCCTGAATGCGACTGCCACAGGGAGAAGTATGTGGGTAAAGACTGAAAAGGTCAAGTCTTATAATCATAAAGCCCACAGGGATATCATGTGATAAAAATCATGTGATCTATGCCTCAATACACAACTAAACCACAAAATTGTAAACGTTCCACCACAATTGCCGGAAGATCTTGCACAAAACATGCCTGTATTAATCAAGAGTAATGGAAAACAAATTGTCCACCAATTAGAAACCACATATGTTTTAACATTGTTATTGTGTTGTTTAAAGTGTAAGTTGAAGAGCTGCCTGAAATGAGAGCCGCTATTATTGGGAAACATAACAGACAAAAATTAGTTGCAGTGTTTCAGTTTTAAAGCATTAGTGGTCCAGAAATTGATTCATTCTGAGGGGAAATTGTTGGCCACAGTAAACTGCAGTTGTGGCCCACTCCTCACCAGCTACTCGGCACAGCACTCCCAGCTGACTCCTCAGCAGAGAGAGAGAAAGAGAGAGAGAAACTGACTGAAACTGCTATAGATTGATCCTGTTCTCTCTTCCTCAGAGTGAATCAACTCTTAATGCCTCCTATTTAAGCTGAGAGGCGCATGGAGAATCCTTACAACTACATTTCCTAATGCCTCAGAAGAGCTGAGGCTCTCAATATGGGTTTAAGTATTATGGACTTTAAATTAAGAGTGAGGTGGCTGGGGCCACAAAATAATACATTCTCTTCTCTTTGTAAATGTTTTTGGAGACAAGCTTTCAGGTACCATATAATTATTTTTTTTTAAATTGTTTGTATTAGAAGAACAGGTTAGGGGAGGCATGTAGACTTCATAATTTTAAAAATGTGACAGTGTGAGTCAGACATGTAAAGTGTGAAATGTACATTTTAAGTAACATTATAATTTTCGTGTATAACAAATAATCTGTAGAAATTTCAAGACTGAATCACTCCATTATTGAATGTTATCAACAACAGTTAATGACTTCCTGTCTGCTAAATTACAGTGCTATGTGCAGCTTTTAAAGAACATAGCCGCCCATTTGGAAATTTGACTACATCCAAAACACTTCACAACACCAGCTTACCTAATGTGAGCATGCAGTGACATGAAATGTTGTGTGACGCATGCAGAACCCAGAAGTTTTCAAAACAAGGTATCAAAACAAGTCCAAAAATAGCTGACACCAACATTACCAGTTCACTATTGAACCACTATGCCACCAACAATGTAAACAGTACTACATAAGCTCAGATTATTTTAAAAACACTGCAGCATTTCCACTAACAAACCATTATGTTGCACACTAACACAACATACTCACTCATACAAATCCAAGAGCAAGAGTCAATGAAATGAACTGATAATGACATGCATTGTTTTGTTCAAGTGCAATAGCATTTTTTGTAATGCAAAGTGATAAGTGAATCCCCCATTTATAAAAGGTGAGTCAGTCTTTGTCATATGACATCTCACGTAATTGAATTTTCTAGTAATTGGTTGCAGCTAAGGTTAAATTACCAGATAAATTACCTGCTTTTAAGGCTTCTATCTCCTCCTGTATTGTCAAAGTTGGGCATATTGAAACATCCTATTCTGACAATAGAACCTTCTGTGACTGCAAACAAGTTCTGTTGAAACTTTCTATTGATTTTTGAAGGAAGCAACAAATTTTGTTATACAGTATCTATGGAATTCATGTAATGCTGTGCAGGTCACAGACTGTTTAGATTCATTAGTAGCAGATACTAATACTACACAGTGATGCAACAGCTGAAGAGTCATTGTGGGCCCTGCATAGGGAATCTGTACATGTGACCAGCAGAAATGCAAATGAATAGCATGAATGCCAAAGCTTTACAAATGTTAAAAGCTCCCAATAAATTCTAGCAGCAAAAACAAACATATTTGCCACTTCTAATACAGTAATATTGTGCTAATTTAACTAGACGAGTTTTTGAGAAAAACTAAAGATATGTGAAAATAACATAAGCACATGATGTGTTAATAAGCTAAATGTGACACTGATGCTTGTTGATTGATTTCATGCATTTATATTCTGTTTTAAAACAATTGGCAACTACAGTTTAGGCTTAACCTTTGCTTCAATGTTTAGTAAATCATGGAATCCAAATTTACTTGGACAAAAATCAATTAAAGAAACAAAATAACTTTTCTTGGCTCTTCCTAGTTCAATCACTCACCAAATAATAATAATAATAAAAGAAAAACAATTATATTCATTTCCAAGCGAATTAGGCACCCATAAAGAGCCAAGTGTGTTGTCAACATCTCAAAATCAGACAATGCATTAAATTTCAAATTAAAATATGATAATCCTGTGAATAGATTACAAACTACAGCAGGATTGCTCAGATGTTTATCTGTCTAATAATTACATGTATCAGCTGCTTTGATTATATATTTATGTCCCCTTTGCTTTAAAGTGCCTGTTTTTACTCCTTTTTTTGTTGTGTTGCCAGATCATTACAAAACAATCCTCACCACATATGAGCAAAGATACATCAAAGTTAAATGTTTCATCAACTGTTTGTCATTTACAATGAAAAGAATGTGGCTGTTTTTTAACAGCATGACAGCAGATAAAAGCAGGTGTTTTTTTCTCATTTGTCAAAAAGTTTTTTAAACTTTTTTAATAATTGTTTTCCAAAAACTTTATATTATTTAAAAATCATCAAAAGTTTTTGTTTCTTTGCTATTTCTGTCTCATTACTGTGCTATTTAATTACAAACTGGAAATATAATATTGTAATATTTGTAAACATCTCCTGTAGCAATTATTTTATTTAAATTGTTTGTGTAGTTTTTCACTACATAAAGAATTTAATTATCTCTGTGTATCTTTATCAGATTCAGTGGCATTAAGAGAATATCACTATCATTTAATAATTAACTAGACCATATATGACCTGCTGATAACAATCTTTACTGCCAGATGTCAAGAACAGCAAAATCAGGTCACTGTGTCTGTGTCAAGCCCACAAGAGGGATTTACAGTACTTTGTCATTACATGTCATTTTCAGGATGTACTCAATATGCAACTACTCACAACTGTCTACAAAAAGCATGAAATCACAATGATGTTTCTTAAGGTCTCTAAATTAAAAAAAAAACATCAGAAATAGTTGTTTCCTTACACAAGACCACCTGGTCTAGAAATTCACAACATCATGAACAACATTTAGAATCAAAGTGCTTCATTACTACTGTGAGACATTTAACAGGAAGACAATAATTAGAGTGAGGCTCCCGTGACACTGTTTACCTGCAGTTATAGTGTAAGTGATAAAAATACTACAATATTAACCCATAGGACATGAGTCAAAGACAGCTGCAGCCTCACAGGTCCCTGACAGCACACAATAATTGTGAACCACTTGATCTTATCAGCATAAGTATGCCGAGCACAACTTCTCATAAGTGATGTTTCAACGTGGGCGCGTTTTAGCAAATCTCAGTGCTAAATGCTTATTGCAACTCTTTAATGTTTTATGCTAAAAGCAAACACTTTCGTCTGTTTTCAGAGACCTGTAATTACTAGACCATTATGCAGCTATCTAGGCAAAGGAAGTCCATCTTACCAAACAAGCTGCCTAAAATTCCCTCAGAACTCATGCTGAGCACCACTTACACAAGCATTGACTTTATGCAAAACTATCCTTTTATAACCAAAGTCAACGCATTGTCATTCCTGTAATTTATTGGTATTATAGGAAAGGAACGGTTTCCTCGGAAATCACAGACATTTAAAACTGTAAATACAGTGTTAGCATCATTGTTACTATGGTTTCATGTGTCACTTCCTGTTTTGTAACGTCTCATATGGCAAACAGCCTAAAGTAACTTGAAGTGAATGGTTTGTTAAAAATTGCCATAAACTTGAGCCTGATGTTCTGTGCCATGGTACAACGTTTTTCCAGTGCACAGAACAGCGCCCACCTGCACTGTTTACACAGTAACCGTGTGGTCCTGTAACCTAATGCCTTGTAACTAAATAAAATCTACTTCTTAAACGCCAACTTTACCAATAGCTTCTGGTGAAGATCTTCTCACTTTTGCTAGATGACATCTTAAGCTAATCCAAAATGCTAATGCCAGTTTTCAACCTCAGGAAATTCTCATCCATCTGCTTTTGTTCCTTTGTCTAGCATTAACTGCTAGGAACAGACACAATATGTTGTTTCTGGCCTTCTTTACTTACAGGCTGTTATTCATGCTACAACTTTAAACCTTGCCTCTTTGCCCAGTTGTTGAAATGACTACTTTAGGCTAGGCATAAACTGATTATTTAACTCTGTTTTTGGGCACTATAAGAATTTAATTTCTGTATGTCTTAATTATCATGCTGGCATGAATAATAATAAAATTCAGGTTTGACCTTGGCCTAAACACAATCAGAAATGTAGTGGGAGGAGTTTGTTCTGCGCACCATTCATTCACTGATTGTATTATGCAAATTGCACAGAAAATTAGCAAGCACTTTCCTGAAAACAAACTCTAATCTGATTGGCTGATATAATGCAAATTATATCAGCTTTTTACCAATAGGCCTACACAGCTATATAGCCCTGTTGAAAATGCATAATTGCTTCCTGCCTGAGTAGGTGGTTCTTACAATTCTTATTTAGTTCTTACAGACACTTTTACTAATAATTTAGAAAATACTTTAACAGCAATTGACACAACAATGTTTGAAATTAGTATGATTAGAGAATGTGCCATCAATAAAAATATAGTAAAGATAAAGTAATGTATCTGAATTTTTTTATTGGAATTATACAGTCCTGTTTTGCTAAAGCACTGACACCAATAATCCTCAAATAGTAAAGTCTAACCCAGCCTTCAAAGCTGACTTTAAGCTGACAGGACAGATTCATTATACAGTACATGATATCTGAGAGCTCCTCTCCACCATAGTTTGTGTGACTGAAGTCAGACTAACACTGTTTTATCTTTTTTTGTAGTTGTGAGTTCCTTTGGAACATTTTCATGAAAAGACAGATAAATGGATGGAAATGACAAATGGAAGAGTGAAACTTGAGATAAAGGATCCACAATCCTAGAGGGGAAATATTCACCTGCACACCCTGAGCAACTTCAAAATAGGTTTTAGTTTTGCCTCAGTCCTTACATCTGTGTTTTCAATCTTGCTAAAAGCAAAACGCAAACAAAGAGCTGCAGAATTATGAAAAGCAGAGTAAAAACTCAGATTGTCTGTGTGCCAAATAAATATATAGTATTAAATAAATAAATATGTTAGACATTGACAGAACAGCGTAGTCTTACAAACTGTGTGCAGTGAATACAAAATTGACATATTGCTGAACATGGCTAAGCTAGTTTACGGGAGTTACAGTTTTAATGGCTTACTATCAAATACAAGCTGGTAAAGCCACGTCAACCACTTTCACTTTCAGCTAATTATCAAGCATTTAAAATGTACCAAAAAAAATCTAATATTCCAACTTTATAGACAACAAACATGCATTAATCTCACATTGATGAGGTCATTTTGAAGGACATACAAAGTATTAAGGAAGGTCTACAAAGTATTACAAAGTATTAAGGATTAAATATTGAATCTCACAGAACAATTAACTGCCAGTCATTTTGTAATTTAATTTGTGGTTGAATTAAGCTTTAAGTAATATCCAACAGACTCATATTATTGAACCCTTTGAATGTTTCAGTGAAAAAAACTATATGGTATGTTTTCCACACATCTGGTCTGATTTTAGACTAAACACTGTATCTGCAACTCATTATTTTACTGCAACTCTGAACAATGGATCATATGGATCTCATTGCAGTGGTATATCATATTTAAAGGAGCTGTGGTTCCTGAACTGTAACTGGTACAGCAATACATTATCAACACCAAGGTCCTGGGTTTAAATCTTAGGGAACATAAACACTGATATGTTAACAGTGTGAACTCTACAGGACAGATTGTGAATAACTACAAACATACAACATGGAAAAGGTCAATTCACTACAAGTTGGTTGACCACAATGCTGTAGATACAAAAGCATATAGAAAAATACTAAAAAAGACTATAAATTATAGATATAACAGCTATTTAACTGAACCGATATTAGTGTTTGTGTTTGATATGTGTTTGACATTTTAAAAAAACAGGTAGGAAGATGTGTTTTACTATAACGGTCTGAATCTTATAATGTAATATCTAACATTCATTTATATTAAAAGGATGAAGTCCTTGCTGTCCAACAGAAGCAAAACGATACAGGTCAAAGTTTGTTTTTAACACAGGTTGCCAGATCGAGGCAAGATCCCTCCAACCCCGCTCATGTCTGGCGAGCGTTAGCTCTTATTTCTTATAACTCTTATGGTACTTTCTTTAATTACTATGTCTATACGTCAAAGGCTGTATGCCCTGAATACATTAACTATAATGTGCTATAAAGCACTGCAGCGTTTCTTATTTTCAGTCTTTTGCTTTTTACTGTTTATTAGTTTTTTATAGTTATTTAAAAGCATAAAACTTGGCGTGGTGAGCGCATCACATTCCGTGCGTAAAACCATGATGCGGATCAAAGAAATACATTTAAATGTATTTCATAAGTTTATAATGCATTACACATTAGTTCGCATGTGTAGAAATGAATGTCATGCGCTCATGAGATTTAATGTGAAACCATCTGAAAGCTTATAATCTGAACACTAATCGCGTCGCCAAAACCCAGCAGTTCAAATCCATTTGTAAACACTCACCTATACAGATGATTAAAGTAAGTTTTACTAAAGTTTGTCCAGTAAGATAATCCATGGCTCCTTAAAAAGGATCCTGGAGATGAAGTACAGTAAGCCTAACCACTGTCCAAATGTCTTAAACTCCTTGCGCAGGAAGTAAAGATGAATAATACATGAAGTCTTTTCGTAACCATCCAGTTCCGATAGTTCGCGGCTGCCCGACTTGACTGCTCGCGCCTTACAGCTGCTGTGATTTATTATGATGCTGATGCTGCAGCCTCTCTCTCTCTCTCTCTCTCTCTCTCTCTCTCTCTCTCTTTACTTTCTCTCACTGTTCCAGCTGAACTGACTCTCGGTCCTAATGCCGGTTAGTCACAGTAAGTCACATACACGCTCCATCTGTTAATATTACATAGCCAAACGCATCCGTTTCGTGGGATTAAATATAAGCTATAAAATAAAGTACAATTAATATAATAGGATATATCAAGGGTACAGACCTAAAGCCACTTTTAAAAACATATTGCCCACAATGCCTACTGGTGAACGTATATTATGAGATGAAAAATGCTGTTGTGAACTAAACAACAACATGTAGGATATCTATCCTATTTACAGTTCCTTTTACAGTAAATGCAATGCTAAGGATTTATTGCAACACAATGCATTTGCCAGTTATTGAAATATATTGTTTATGTTATTATATATTGATGTTATTAAGAAACATAAATGAATGCTTGATGAGTAATTTGAGGCACAGATGGAAGATGATTCTCTGTCTCATTTACTCAATCAGTTTTTGCGCTCTAACTTGTCCACTAAGGAGAGCGCTGTAAAACATCCCGACACTATTAGCCACTGTGTGAGTTTCCATGCTCTATAAAGTCAGTGGATTCTCATCAATCTTTCCTTTGCAAACATGTGCTCTTTTTTCTCATAAAGATAAAGGGCCCATATGCTGTGGGCAAGACAGCTGCTCATTTTACAATAACTAGATTTCATTGTCTCGTGTTGGGGGATACAAGTTATCTCTGAATCATTTGCAATACACACGTGAAAAAAACCTATTACAGTACAACACAGATTTTCAATGGAACTAGTGTGAATCAATGAGTACATACACACATATACATGTTTAAATATCAGCATGTGACATCACCTCCGCATCTAAATATTTAATAAATCAATGCTTTCAAGATACTGTATGTTTACACCAAGTGCTTTTACCAAAATTGGTGGTTGTTGTGTTTCTGTTGTGTTTGAGTCATGTGACACAGCATGCGTTTGACATGAGTTTCTAATATAGGATTTAGATTCGCTTGTCCTCTCTCAGAATAATGACAGGACAGCTGGCATTTAACCTTTGGGTAAACAGTTTACTTCCTGTCTTTGAAGTTATTTACAGAGTTGCTTTTATATCAAAGACAGTCAAAACCTGTTCATTTGACCTTTTTAGTTGTGGCATGTTTTTGCCTTGACACACACACACACACACACTGAATTCCAGTCTGATAGAGATGGAGGTACCTTTGTTGCAAAAGGGGTCCTTAAACAGAGAGTGTGACCCTCCACATGACAACACGGTAACAAATTCAATCAGCTAATCACATTAGAACAACATCATTATTTTAAATCATGCTCAGAATTAATCCTTTGTTTGGGGTTTGATGACTCCACGTCAAACTCTCTTTTATATTTAAAAGATAGGATTGAACTCCTTTTTGAAGGTTGACCCTCAAACACACTGCACACTCTGTCAGACAACTAAAGGTACTGTGAGCTTCATAAGACAGTATACTCTGCAAAGATTCAGGTTTTCTTAGAAACCACAATCAGTTTTTTGCCGTTGAGAGAAAAATACAAGGATGGCCTAACTCCAAGAAACAGAGGAACAATAGAAAAATGACAGAGCCAATGTAATAACATTAGAGAATACAGGAGATACATGGAATGGCTTCTCTGTCCATTAGTGGAAAAGTCTATGTTATCTACTGTAGGAATCTGTATTTAAAAGGAAAACTGACTCAGTATGGAGCATATAAAGGCATGTTCTCTAAAACTCAGAGAAAAACACATTAAATTACTGGGGTCAAGAGCATTCATACGCTGTCACAAATCCTGTCATACGCTGACACACGGCTCCTTGTGATGTCACTGAATGTGTGAAATAGAAGATCATTAATCATTAATTGCTACACAGTCTCACACTAAAAACGTTAATGTAAAACTATCATGTAAAAATATGAGAATGTAATAAAAGCTTCTTACATTAAAATTCAAGAGGAGAAAAGTGAAAAAAAAAACCTGATAATCAAACAACAATATAAAGCCAGCCTCCACCATAATATGACAAATGTATCCTGACCTGAAATTTCTCTGTAGTTTTTCTAACACTGTGATTGATGGTGATGTGGGTTTGGCTGAGCCTTCATGTGTAATTTTAATAGTTACAACTACAAGAAGAGTGAAGTCAGAGCTCCACGTTCAGCATTCAGCAGCATGCGCAGGATTAAAGCGCAGTGCTTCTTTCAACACATTAAACCTCTCGCTCACAACAGCAGTGCTGCTTTAGAGACATCTCCTGTGTGCAGTATACGTAATATATGCTGAAAGCTCTCAATCATTTGACCCTTCAAACTTAGCTGCCTGTAATTTTCTTCTCAGGGATGTTTTAAAAGATAAAACCATTGATTCATACTTCTGTTTAATTCATACGTATAACGTTCAAATCAGAAAGGAGGATTTTGCAGATGCTGTAGAAAAAGCTGGTCCCTGTAATATGTTTGTTCTATATTACAGAGTCCACATCAAAAGAGTCAGAGTCCAAATCCAGAGTCGACATCAGAGTCCAAATCCATAACATAAGACAACCACTCAACCAAATATATGTGCCAAAGGTGGGGTAGTTAGTGGCTAATTAAATAATAAATAAAACAAAAAACACATTTCTGAGATTACTGGGTTTGAGGTTTAAACCAAAATAAAGCTATTTTTTGACACAGGTACAGTTTTTCAAATGCACAGAAAACAACATTTCTTCACCGTAACTCATAACTGTTCTATTAAAGTTCAGGCAGCTTAAAAAAAATCATCAATCAGGTCTTTTTTTAGGTAGACCAATATGTGCCCAACAGCCACATCTCATCAAGGTCCAGTCCTACTTATTATCCTTATGTGAACTCAGTGTCCTAAAGGGTTTAGCGGTAAGAATTTGATAGATATATTTTGTTTGTAAAAAGCCTGAGTCATTTCTATTAGTTCAGTTATTAGATTGTATCTGCTCTCAGAGATTGTACAGCCATTCTGTGACTGCCAAATCACAAGCAGAAATTCTCATCAAACAGGCCAGCTTCTCCATTCATGTCATATTTGTTCTGGGCAGAAAAATGTTTTCACACTTCACAAAATAACTGAATGACTGAAAGGTGTTTTACATGGAGACAAAGTGTGTTGACTGGCATTTCCTTTGACAGCATGTGTCTGTTTATGGAATGTCTGCAGTAAATCTGGCATTATTAAAAACATTTTGATAAAGCTGAACATTCTGACCTCAGCTAAGCTTCAACCAGAAAAACGATACACCGGTAGGGGAATTACTCTAGTTTGATAACCCTAAATAACACTAGTCTAGTTTAACCCTAACCCTAAAATGCACAGAAAAGTAGAGAATTGCACCACCTGTCATTCACAAAGCTCTACAAATCACAGCACCTTGTGAGATTATGGCCCAACAATGTAATTAAAACACTATAGATTTAAATCTGCGCTTGACCTAGTGGTAAAGTTGTGCAATTAAGGAACTGTACCCAAAGACAAGCAAAGTTACACAAAGTTACACTGAGACACAAAGTTACACTGAGATGAATCAGGCAGACAGTCCTGTCACAGGTTTCAGAGAGCATCACTGTCAGCTTGTTCTTTATGTATAATTAAAGGTTGATCTCATGAAAGGATGTCTGTGGGCCTTGATGACCTCATACACACGCTTCACTCAGCACATTACAAAGTCACGCACATACTTTGCTAAACACCTGCAAACTCACACACACAAACACACACTCTTAATTCTCACCTTTAGCATGCTATACAAATACTCACAGATTCTCTGACTGCCTGAAACATACAGTGTTGCTGTAAAGTATAAGCATGCTGTAAACATACGACCACAAATTATACTACAAGTTTTGCTCACTGTGTGTTGAACTAAAATAAACTTTCATTAAATCAAGTAAGAGATAATGTACATTCAGTACATTCAGCTGTTATCACAAAATAAACCCGACAGTGTGATTAGGACCCCGACACAAAGCGGTGGGGTCTTGTATCAGCCTAAAAAGATTTATATGTGGCTGGATGTACATCATTCCACTTATTAGAGGGCCACATGCCACATGAGTAAATAATTGGACATATTCTAAATATTTACCTCATCTTTAACAATTGTAATCCAGCAGAGTGATGCATTAAGCAAAAAAAGTAGTACTGTAGTAGTATTCCGGGTAATAATGTAAGATATATAATGTAACTGACCAGTCAGAATCAAGTATTCCGTGTAATAATGTAAGTAATAATGTAAAATATACAATTCTATGTCCATACAGTGGTGTCTGTTCATGACTACAAAACAGAACACTTTTATAGAATTAAAAATAAGTTTATTGGTGCTATAAACCTTTCCTGGAACATACTTGGTTCCAGGTTTAAAAGTTAAACTGTGTAGCCAGGCTGGAAACCATCATCTCTATAATTGCTCTAGTTTGCTGCATACAGCTCTTCATATGAGTTTGGAGTGAACACACTGGTACACTAAAATGAGTGGCCTCAAAGTATGACAGTAATATGATGTTTGTATGAATCAAGGAACTCAATGTACTTAGACACTAATTGCTATAGCAGAACTTTTTAAGTGGTGGGTATAACCAGCAATTAAAAAGGAGGGATGCATTCATACAGAAATAAAAATGCTCCCAATCTTCACTTCAGTGAAATGATCTAGAAACTCCAGATAACTCAACTTAAAAATATTTTAAATAATAAACTTTAGTAACAAATGTTTAAATTTTTTCTGTCTGTTTAATTGGTAAGTATATATCCATATATCCATTTATGTGTAAAAAACAACACTGTGCTCTACAAATATCCATATATATAAAATATATTACAAGCTGTCTGTCTTTGAGTTTTAATGTATTAAATAAAGCTGTGATATAGGTTCCAGCTCCTCACAGAAAAGGTTTTTCCATCTATTTCCCTCATTTTAACCGAGATGGACATTTGCATCACTAAATGTCAGCTAGTAATTAGTGGTTAAACGTGCCGATCAGTGCAGTGACCCATTACAAATGAGTTTAATGCAAAAAAAATCAATTGAGTGAAATCAAGCTTCATTTATTCTGTGAGCCATTCATTTACTCACAGAGCTCTGACAGTTTGACTTATCACGACCAATTCTGAGCAACAATTTAAAATAAGCTGCTCATAATATTTCTTTGAGGTCTAATTTATCAAGTACTTCTTGAATAAAGCATTTTCTTTGCACCTGTTTTTTGCATGAAGTGAGTTCTTTTAATCAATTACACTGTGTTGTGCTGTAATGTGAGTTTGGAGGTTATTTAATTTCTGAAAAAGAAAATGTATAAGATTTAGAAGGTCAATCAGCTGCCTTTTCTTCAACATCAGCTAAAATGGAAAAGTCAGGTATCGGGTGTGAGCCTGATCACACCTATTACAGTAAAATGAGTTTCCTAAAGAGAACAGAATTATTGTATGGCTGGTACCAGCTGCACATGCAGTAGTACTTAATAAGGATAGGTTGGATCTCTAGCAACCAGTTTCCGATTGAGGGTCTCTGCATTATCCTGTCCTCCCTTGTGCATTGTATTACATAGCCTAACTAGCCTGTTAGGGGGCATGAATGAATTTGTGTTTATTCACAGAAATCACAGATTTGGAACAACTAACCTCTGTTATAATCTGGGCTTCACAAGGACATGTTTTCAGTAACCTTAGAACCACTAGTCATTTTCAAAGTCAGTCAGTTGAACAGGGTTTGTCATAATTAATAAAAATAACATCTTTTTTCAATAACTTGTTCACAATAAATTCATATATAAGCTGCTCAGATACTTGTTTCCTTTTGTTTCACATAGCATCAGAAATATAATATCAGAAACATACTGTAGTTGATGGATTCAGTGTGCTTTTGTGTAAGTATATGCTTTAGTACATTTGCAAGTGTATTAAAGCAGAAATCCATCAAACAGACCCTGGATTTATCTCAGGAAATATTCCTGGAACCTACAGTATGGACCTATATGGAAACAATTATACTTATACTTATGCTTTGTTATAGTAATAAAGCCTGTCAATACTGTTCTTGTTATGTATATCTTTTTTTTTGTAGGATGACCAGACTATGTAGACCTATGGTGTTAGACTTGTAACTATTGGACAGTGGGTATAGTTACAGTTGATCTGTGAGGTAGTGGTTGCTCAGCCTTTTTGGACAAAGTTCAATAAAGGTTTCAGCTTTGGTTTCAGGGCAACACATGAACTAGAGCAATGATTTAACCTAGCATGCACCTAAGGGCCTGTACCTGTAATGTAAATGCACCTGCTACCTTACTGGGAATCACTGCATAGACCAAAACACAGACACTAGATATTATAGATTCAAGTGTACAGTACAAATGATCTAAGGATCTAAATAATCATTATTCGTCATTCCAAACCTGAATGTCTCTAATTTAAACAGTACCAAGAAAAACTGTCAATTGTACATGTACATGTAAATGAGAATTTTTCTTAAAATAATGTATAAATCTTTCCTTCCATATAAGTTACAAAATCAAACTACAAACTGAAACACCACGATTGTTCTCTGCCTTTATTGAAGCATCACCATTCCAATAGTTTTACAACATTGACCGTGAAGGGAATTATCTCAAGTAATCTGAGAATTCTATCAAACCGAACAACCACACGAGCAGATATATGGGAATCCCATTCTCACATTAATGTGTATTTTTGTTGGCTACGTTAAAACTGGGGCAGATGCATAAAGGACGTGAAGTGAATTATGTTCATCAATGTTATGGACTTCAGGCTAATAACTCCAGCGCATTGAAAGCTTGCCAATACTGTGGAGCAGTGAAGAATTGCTACAGTGCTGGGCTTTTCATAGACGACAGGGAAAAGAAACAGGTGTGAGATATATAGGTGTGGGTTTACAAGCATTTAATGCATTTGAAAGGCTTTGTCTGTGAAAGTGATTGAGTGCAATTTGATTTTTCTCTGCCATGATGTCATATTATTCTCAAGCTATTGACTACACAAAATCCTGGAATTCCGGCTGGGAGGCATCAACTATACAACTTGGAGAAGGACTAGGTGCCATAACTCTTCCCAGTCATCCCATATATTTTAGGAATTAATGTGAAGCAATAAACATATTAGTACATTACATCAATCAGAAAGCCTCTCCCTGTGACATCTATTATCCTTGAGTTATGTTAAAACACTTAAAGTAAGACTATTGGGAAAACCGGTATCAGCTCTATTGTATTTATTAGAAATGCAAACATTTCAATACTGCAATACTTTTTCCTATCCCAGTTTAATATGCAGGATTTAGGTATATTTTCGGTTTGATTTAGGTAGAAATTTGTACAAAAACACACTTTTAACCTTTAAGTATATATACCTTTGCAAAATACATGATTTTTCTAAGCCTTTCCTTATCCCACAAAAACACCTTTCCTATCAGGTCAATAAAAACAGCACTACTGTGAAATGTTTGCAGATCACTAGATCCTCTATTTCTACTCATACAATTCATTCATCATTTGTCCCTGGCAGAGAGATCACATAAGAGCAGCTTTTCCACTTGCCTGTTGCCTGTTTCATGTTCTCACAGAGAACTCAATTGGGCTCGATGGAACGACACCTGGGATGCTGCACAGCTGGAATGTTCTTGCAGCTGACATAAATAACAGGAACTAGAGAGACGCCAGCCAGCATCTGGGGCGAGAGACAATTGAGAAGACAGGGAGAGGAAAAGAGAGAAAGGTCCTCTGACACTCCATGCTTCATTACTTGGCCCTGTCAAAACACACAATGTGCCGTCAGGAACGTTCACCTCATGACCCTTCGTGGAGCAACATCAGCCACTACAGCCGTGATGAGAAAGGACAGGTAGAATTTCTGCAGAACTGGAAGAGCTTCCAAGAGCTTCTAAGCAAACATACAGCCTCACATTTCTTTGTCTGGTTTTACTGATTTATTGCAGAAATGATTTCTGCTAAATTACCTTTACAAGAAAGTGTCTGCAATTGTGTTTAATAAAGCAAGAAAAAGTCAACAAGAATCTACGAGGCAGTTATTATTGGAGCTTCTGAAATTCTTGTATACAAAGTTTATGCAGGATACGTTTAAATAAGTTCAAGTCGTAATAAGAAAAAGTAGTAAAAGTAAATCAGATAATAAGTTAAAAGTAAACAAGATCATAAATAATGTTGTAAATTGTAAACATGTCGCTTAAGAATGCTTCATACACCTTGATCTTCATCCAGTGTACTAATATTCCACAGTCTCTATCTTATCCATTTACAAGCAATTTGCAGACAGAGAGGTCTCTTTTCCTGTAGTCAGTTCTGATTAGTGCAGAAACTTAGGGGGCCCGATGTGAGACAGGCCAGGCGGAACCACTAATTGGAAACCTCGGCCCACTAATTCCAAAGGCATGATCTTCCCCTAAGCAGCCCTCATTAAAACAAGCTTGCATGCAGGATCAATACCAGTTGCCTAGAGATGCATCGGCTGGCCGAGGACCTTGATCGTTGCAACTACCCAATGCCATTTTTCCTTTTCATTAGCCTGCATTAGCCTCTCGCCTGGAGGCTTGATCTAACACACAAAGGAAAGATGGTGTTAAACAATTATCCACTCAAAAGGCTATTGTGCTAAATAATTGACTGTGTATCGACTTGACAAACATGATTTCGGAGCAAAGGTTCTATACACTGTAATGAATTAAAAGTAAAGGGAGTAATTAAAGTAAAAGAGCTTTGATTTTTTGATTGAAGTTCTTACAGAACAATAAAATTGCTGCTGTTGTCTCTAATTTGGCCCAATAGAAGTTATTATATTGACTGATGTCATCATTTTGCTCCAAGTTGTTTTTCAGCTACAAGTGCTAAAGCGTTTAAAGTGTTTATAGAGGAGAAAAAAAAGCAAAGAAAGAGTGAAAATCTGAATCATCAAAGGTGGTTTTACAGAGAGGCAGAAATGAACCATAAGTGCCCTCAAGTGGGTTGCTCTCAAAACTGTCTATATTTATCTAGAGAATTTCACAGCACTATTCTATAGAGTGATTATTGTGCCATGGGATTAGTTTTATAATATACCTCCACTCTACACAGTCATTTCTCTGTTGCTGAGAACCGGCATCTAATGCTATCCATTATCGCAATGCTCAGATACATGCAGGGTTTTGCAGTATAGTTCAAAGGAACAAAGCAACTGCACACATAAATGAAAATTGCTAGAAGAATATAAGAAAAAGGTAAATGGACAGAGATATGGGCTGGTTTGGCATCATAAACTGTAGGATCTGATATACCAATTCAGTTGCTCAGTCTGATGCAAACTGCACATATATAAAGTTTTCTTGACTTTCTCTCATTTCTAATCAATTACTCTTTATTTCAATAGTTTACTTCACACAGCCCATAACAATTATAACTATATATAAAGTAACTAAAACTTTACAACTAAATATTCATTATAATATTTATTGGAATATTCATTGATTTGCAACCATGTCACTTAACTTTCATTAGAGACTAAAGACTGTTAGGTTGACATGTATTTGTAGTTACTTCAGTAAAGTAAAATGTCTGTTGGGGGGCCATCAAATTAAAGTGTTATCATATTAAATCTACTCGTTCTGTACTAACACTCTAATGACTGGTAGTTGACAAGTAATTGCAAAGTTAATTATAGCCAGCAGAATGTCTAAAGTGACCAATGAAAGTGACTGTCTAAAAAACTACTGAAATGAAGTGTTTTTTACTTTGAGAACCTTGCAACTAAATTGCACATTGCTATTGCTAAACAAAACCCAACTGTTCTTGCTTTCTGTGTGGCACCTGCTTAGATTTTCATTTGCTAGGTAATCTGCTACAACCAGCACAAAACCAACCCACAAAAACAGGGTTCACAGATTTTGTGGGCGTTTCAAAGGATTCCTTTGAAAACCGGGGTTTAGCTATAGCATCGCGGAGGTTAAATATTAATAAGCTTGATCTCAGCAAAAAATCCAGCTATGTCACCTATTCTAGCGCATCCGCAGCTGAAAGCTCCTGATTAAAGTTGAATGTGACAGTAGTGTCATGTCAAGCCCGCTATTTTAAACAAGCTGAGGTCAAGGTGAGCGTCATGTACTAGGAATGCTATCTGAGAACAGCTGAATGGAGAGTTCTATAACTCACAGCGGTCCAGAGACGCCAATCTCACAATGAAATTTCTCTGGGGTTCAACCGAACTCCCTGAATGTCTTTGTAGGCAACACTTCATATTCATACTAGTATCTCTGTGATAAATAATGAAACCACCACAAACTACAGAAGAAGATGGAAAGGAGACTGCAGCGCATTTGGATTCTGAAGAGCATCGTGCAGTTGCGAGGTCTTCGCTGCTCATTATTGAACACGCTTGTGATGTTCACACAGTACGGCTGTGCGTCAGCCAGCGTAAAGGCACAAAAATCGGTCTTTAGTTAACTATGCAAATCTATTGATGAGAGCGGCTCAGTGCAGGCAGCCGGTGATGTAAGCTATAGTTAACAATATCAGGCAGTGTGTTAGAAGGTAATGACGCACAGAGTACAGTATGTACAATTTATGTTTTGCTTGGAGTCTGTTCAACCCCAAGGCTGTGTAAACAGTTAAACAAACATACTTACAGTTTATGTATCAGGTTGCTGTTTCAAATGTTGATTTGGAATGTTGATGTGTGTCAAGCTGTGAGAGATTTACAATTATTTACACTACATTTATGCATTTAGCAGACGCTTTTATCCACAGCGCCTTAAAACGTGAGAAGAACAGAGGTGAAAAATAAAAAACAACATTAAACATCAGGTGTACGTAGATTAAATTTTACCAGAAGTACAATATTTCAATGCAAGATGTGGTGCATGTGAGGAGAGAGGGAAAAAGGGTTAAATGTTGTTGTTTTTTTTAATGGAACAGCTATGCATGAGAGACTATATTCATAGAAGAGACTGTTTTTAGCAGTAGGGGATGCAGCAGCCTGAATAGAGTTTGGATCTGGAAAGAGTATTTTAACTCTCTTATCTGTATCTCTCTCTCTGTACCCATAATATATGTTGCACATATTTAAACGTTCAGCACATTAGCTAAAATATGCCTACTGAGTGTCAAGCCTGCAGGGCATATTACCATTATTAAATAAAGAAAAAAAAATTTAACATTCACAATAAAGACTATATAGCAAGTGTAGTAATTTGGTCTCCAGAAAATAAAAAACAGGACTGGTTACAATAAAAAAAAGCATCACTGGAAATTAGCATAGCTCAGTGGGAGAGCTTTGCATCTGTTGGTGTTCTCTCTCTAGTGACGTTAAAGGAATCGGTTCATGAGCGCTCAGCAGGCATTTGCTTTAAGTTCCCCTCTCAAATGTCATGCATACACTCATACGTAACATATGGCCTTTCCAATGGCTCTTATAATTATGGGCAGGCTGCAATCTCACAATCTACATCTATGAGGCCTGCGGTTGAGTGTTGAGGTCCACATAGCATGCTACCAATTGCTAACTCTAGCACCAATGAACTAATACCAAATTCTCTCAATGCAGATAGATTTATGACGTCAGCGAGTAAAACTTAGATCTCAGGGGAGGAAGGGAGACTACAGTTTACACTGACATAACTCTCTTTTGACAGAGTGCATAAATCAATGCATTGTGAGTACATCACAAAACAAAATCTCTCAGCAATTGTTATCTAAAACCACAAAACCTACAAACACAAACAACCCAATGCAATACATCTGCATGACTTAATAAATCAAATACAAATCACACAGAAGTGTCAAATCACAAAACAAGTTGCTTTCCTGAGCTACGTGGCTCTTTATAAGAAAATAAAAATCTTATCCTGTTGGAAACAAACAAATGAGAAACAAGTCACAATGTTTATTGCTAAAAGTAATACTATACCATGATCTCTAGCAAGGCAACAAAACGGCTCCAGACTTTGGGAGGTTTCCAGAAAGAAACCTCCCAGAAGTGAAGAAAAGTTTGGGTGATTTCACCATTAGCTAAAGCTTTTCAGATTGTGCTTAAAGATGGACACTGACTAGAACATCAGCAGTAAACAAGGCATTACAGTGCAAAAACACTGCAAAAACACTTTTTTTAGCAACAGCTAATCTGATTATGTCATTACACACTTCTAGAAAAATGGGAAGTTCAAAGATTTTCTCATTTTTTATGGTATTCCTAAACACTCCTTAACACGTCTTATTGAATCTTTCCTGATGTGTGGTTAAGCTTGGTCAGTTTGTTGCCAAGTACAGACCGTCTCTCATTTCTCAATAGAGACATGCTATCTTCTCAGCCCTAAAAGGGAAAGAAACAGCTATCCTGACTACTTTTTGTGGACTACTCTTACTGTAGCATTCGCTAAGACTAAACCTGCAGACATCAGGCAAGCGTCTCCCCCATGGTGCTTGTTATCAGTCTGCAGTCAACATGTTTCCAACTCAATGCTAGTATTGTCAGGCTTGAAACGTCACCAGAGCACCACGTCTAATGTAATAAGCCTCACTGAATTACTGCCTCAGCTTAATAACATTAAGACCTGGTGACACCAATTTACTTCCTTTAAGCTTCAATTCTCCACTCCATATTCCATTTTGCGTTCATCACTCCCAGTAATGTGTAACGTGTCTGTATTGAAATTTGAACTGTTGGATAAGTGTTAGTTGACAGAAAATTACAAAAATCTTAGAGGTTGGGTGTGAGTTTGGACTTGCATGGATGGTCTTTGAAGACAATGTGAAGCAAAACAAGTGTACTTTGAGAAGTGACTAATTTGGTGTACAGGAGGTCATCCAAGTGCTGGAAAAAGTGTCACAGAATGATTGAGAGGGAAAAAACAGAAGGCCTGTGTAAGCACACATCAAGGCAGGACCATTCACAAGCGTTATGAAGGCCTGTGGGCACAACTTGACTATCATTGCTGTTATTAATATAGCTACAAGCACATCTGGTCTCGCCCTAAGCTGGAGTAAAGCCACAAAACTCTACTGACTAATTATTCAGAAAGCACAGGCACACAAAAGAGTCTGCTGTCTGCGTTCACAAATATCAGGAATAGTAAGTGGATGCGTAACTGGATTAACTAATTAAGTGACAGAAAATGCTGGAAACTATAAAAATTATAGAAAGTTGAGCAGTCCAATAAAAGGTTTTATATTTCATAATCTGCTGTAAAAAATTATATTAAACACATAAGTTTGCATTTTAAGTATATAACGAAGATATTTTAGACTATTAAAAGACACAATATAAAATTTAAAATCTGCTTTTTTTTCCAAAACATTGTGTAAACAAGTATTCATAAGTTATCCCCACCATCATTACTAATCAACTTATGTCATATATGCCTTGAGGACATACATTGTTTAACACAAGCGTTGCTTTGCCATGAGCACATAATTGTTACAAATAATCTGTGCAATTATTCTATTATAAGGATGCTACAATATCTGTAACATCACTGCACATTCTGCAAACTGTAGGTCAAAATCGTAAAGCTAGAAAACACAAAGGATTGATTATAGGGTTTGTGGTTAAGTTGACATGAAGCCACAAAATTAGGAAACGTCTGCTTAGTACCTAAATATAAAGATATATTCAAATAGGCTTTAGGAATTTCAAGTACAAGTGTCAAGTACAAAATGACAAATTTGGACAAATAAGAATCGCAGTGGGCAATACAGTTGAGATGTTGTTTTGTCCACAGGAGCCGCAGTAAAACTCAGTGCCCCCTACCTGTGATATAACGTAAACCAGATGTCAGTTGAACCGTGTGACTAGCATTAGCAGAGCTCACAGGAGGGCTCATTGTCTTCCACTGGCAGGCAGAAAGTCAGCATTCCTGACGGAGCACACAAGACCCTTCCCAGCAACCGGCACTTTTCCCGTTCTTCCGCATTTTACTTCAATTTTATTAAATTCCTTAATGGCATTTACAGACAACAAATTTGCGACAGCAAAACATGACCGCTTTAACCTTATATAAGACGCAGTGCCATTTTTCTTGTGTCCTGCTTATAATCACTTTAAACTTTTTCATAATAAAAAAATACCATTTTCACAAAATACAAGAGGAGTGCATTTATCTGTAAAGCTGTATAAAACCTTTACAAGCTGTGTAAAGTTGTTGTAGGCGGTTGCCAGGTTGTTGTTTAGATGATACTAAATAAGCAATAGTAACAATCTGGGATTATTTTGGGAAGGTCAAAATGGCATTTGCACACAAATGCAATATCATTCACTTCTAAGTGTGGATAAGGCATTTTAGAGTGGTAGCTGTAAATACACAGAGCAGTGGACAGCAATTGGGAATAAGGTTCCAGTCTTGGGAAAAGAATTGGTAACCTTCATGTCACAAGTCCAATCCCACTCTCTACAGTAGGACACAACTGCCCCAAAAAGATGCATAAAAGGTCAAGATTCATACTTCTAAAAAGGTCAAGTGAAAGTTAAGAAGAAAGAACAAATATCCTTTTGTCTACAGTAAATCTGCCCACAGGCATTTTCCAAATCTGATGTTAGTCAAGTCGCATTTGAGGCCCGTTAATTCAAGTATAGTGTATGGTGTTTATTTCCCAGCATGCAATTTGCTGAACAGCACTGAGATAAGTGGGGTGTGGGGCTCATGCCTCTCTGACTCATCTTAGTACTAGTTAAAAAGAAAATAAACAACATAAGAAGTGTTTTGATCTTCTTATGACAATCCATGAAAATTAAAGAAGCCCAAAGCCTGTGTTGCAGTTTCTGTCTGTGGATTTTGCCTCATCGCTCTCTTTAGTTGAAATTACAAATGTTTCACTTCAAAATAGTTAAAGATAAGCCACCTTGGACCTTCTTGCGGGCAAACACAGAGAAAAATGTGCCGGACTCACAGACATAAACCTTTTGTTCAGGATATGAACACAAGCAACCACATCACTTTCTTTGTATACACATGTAAAAATTTATTTGTGTGAGTGTTTGTCATTTGGTCCTTTAAATCAAGACGGTGGGTCGCAAATCACCAAGCAGAGAAAGTTTTTGTAAGTCTGGGACCAAATGTTTTTCTTTCTTCACCTTTGTCCTGTTTTCTCCTCTGTTCCTAGAATGCTTTCCAACCTGCGGGCACGAATGGGGGGCAGCTGTTCATAGGTGCTAAATCCCAGTTCTGCGTCCTGCTGGGGCAGCCGGAAAAAAAGCAGGTGGTTCCTTAACACCTGGAGAAATAAAGAAACCAGATTTTTTACTGACAGGCGACCAGAGAATGTGAGAACATCAAAAGTGAAAGACATATTATAAATAGAAAGCAAATTGAGTGAAGATGTGAGAAAAGATGAAGATGAAGGAAATGTCTCATTAAAAGGGCTCTGCAATGGAGATAAGTGCTGTGAGATACCTCATCTGTCAGATAGTGTGTTTTTCTGAGTAGGCTCTGACGTGTTGTCTCCACTTCCTGCAGAGAGCATGAGTCAAACGATCAGGGTCGTAACTCAGCGCAACAACAGAACAAGAGGACTAGGACAATATCAATCACTTTACTTCAGCATAAGTCAAACGCAGCCTCTTCATTTATTATTACATGTCGCTCAACAGTGACAGAGCACCTGTATATAATACATTACAATACATAGATGTCTAGACAACACTCATAATTTAACCCTGTAGAAATGCATCACCAATGCATTTTACCTCACCAATGCATTTTAACTTTCATAAACACGAGACATTATTTATTCATTGTCAGTGCTGATATTTATTATACCGGCACTGTGATGATTCACTGTTTATAATTCACAACTATAATAAAAGTGCTATACTAGGAATTTACCTCTGCTACTGCATCCTGAGAGAAGATGAATGCATTGAGATGAGCAACCGCCACCACATAAAGCACAGGACACCAGTTCCTCTTCAGAGCTCCAATTACCAGAGCCCGAAAATACAGCTTCAGTAGAGCCACCGAGTCCTCCATGGGGGACGTGAACTTCTCCAGTGGAATAGGCAGCTGCGACAGACAAACAAATCAGCCTTTTTCAAATGTCTTTTCTCATGTTACTCATTAACTTACAAACCAAGTATAAATATTTGGTATCAACAGCTGTGATATCACAATTTTGCTTAAGCGATATACAGTGCATTCATGTTATCATGGTATACATTTCATATTCAGTTTCAACCCCATGCCTAGTACTATAAGCGAACAAGCTAAGCTACAGGAAACAAGCTGAGACAGAAGTCTGAAATCTTGATGCTCCTGTACAACATATTTTGAGACAGTACACAGCTTTTAAGACACAGTATGTCTGTTGAAAAGAAAGTTTACCTGCTGTAGCGAGACCCCTAAGGATCGCAGCATCCCAACATGTTCACCGAACACAGCCAGCCTCATGGTGACGCTGTAGCGACGCTGCAGAGGAAGCAACACGAAGCAGCTGAACAGAGGGTCACCAAACGATACAGCCTCATACTGAGCCAGCAGAGCTGAGTACAGGTCATGAAAAGATGCCAGGCCTGGAGGAGGCGAGCCCAAATCCAGCGCCTCAAGCTGGTTTGGCCCGAACAGCCCGCGAAACAGCGCCCAAGTAAGCTCCTGCACGGGCCGTTCCAGGAAGAGGTCACTGGAGCACAGAAAGACGCAGGCTAACCGGGCTAACTTAGCCACTGGTGGAACGACTCTGAGCGCCTGTTCCCGCCAGCTTTCCAAAACCAGCAGCCATTGAAGGCAGTGAGTGACTGACTCCACCGACCCCACGGGAAGGGACTCAACCTGCTGTCCACCACCATCTGTCAACCCCATTCGCTCATACAGGCTGATGAGCGGCAAGAAGGGCCAATCAGAGGGCAGGGAGGGGCCAGTAAGCTCAGGTAGGAGAAGAGAGCTGACCCAGGGGGTTCGGCCGATGTACCGGTTACGGGAAGCAAGGACAGCGGTTTCCATATGAGCAAGATGGGTGAGGTAACAACCACGGATGGAGGGCAAATGAAGAAGAGCATCACGCAGCAGAACACCAACACCTGGTAAAGTCTTCTCCTTCAGCTGCAACTCAGCCAGTGCTGTCACCTCTGGTTCACCTCTTCCACCCTCCCTAACAATGACAGAAAATTAAATATCATTTTTTACAGTAGTAACAGTAATTATTTACATTTGTATTATGATGAACATGAAAAATGTCTTTCTGGATACAACTTTACAAGAAGCTAAAACCTAGTAATTGATCCAATTAATATTAGTAATTATTACTTCAACAGTACTACAATTAGTACTATTACTATATTAGGTTGTTGAAGACCTCACTGCATGTCATGCCTAGAAATGTCCCTTAGCTGTTTTATATTCTTTATATAGCATGAACACTCCATTAGCATACACAAAGCAAAATTAGCTAACTAATAATAAGCTCAGGTCAACTGTCCTTCAAACAGATGTGTTTTTTAAACGCACTGTTTGCTGCCCTCCTGTGAGCGTGTTTGAAACTACAACATGACATGTTTCATTAATATCTGATTGTCACATGCCTGAAATAATAAAAATGAATTATAAATCCACAGACTGAAAATCATAAAGATCAACATCTAAGCAAATCAGTTTCAGTTTTAAGACTAGAGAATGTTAAAGCAACTTCAAATGGTGCTTTTATCTCGGCATAATGGAGGAGAAATAGGCCTGTTATAAGAGCTCCATTATGTCAGATGTATTAGATCTAACATTTGACATCAAAGCAACAACACAGCGCTGAGATCCATCAAAATCCAACTGTTTCTTATTAAACTGCACCACATAGACCATCTGATCTCCAGCATCTACACACACAATATCTGTAATTAATCTTCAAATGATGACTGAACTGACTCAATTAAATAAAGAAAAATGAATAAATAAAAATCGAATATAAAAAAAATACAGCTCAAAATTTAAATTAGTCATACAACAGGATATTTAATTGTATTTGTAATAAAACAAATGCAGATAAACCATTGCATTGCTCCTCCTGCAGAGGTTCAGTCAGACTTACGGAAGGAGACTATGGCTGAAGGTCAGGACAGACAGAAGTTCATGGGCCAGATGTTCACTGCCAGGAAGCAGCCAGGACAGCAGAGCTAAAGACACTTGGTGGAATAAGGAGGCGTGTTTGGCCACCTCTGGGTCAACTGGAACCTAAAGATATTTCAGTTGCAGAGTTTAAAACCAAGAAATTAATATTGATAGCCACAATGTACAATGCTAGTCAAGTCTGATTATTGCTGTACCAATGATGTCAACTGAACACAATGTATTCATTCACTACGCAAAGGAATATGTACAGTTCTCATTACACATAAATGTATGTACTGGTTTGTCTGAAAGCAGAGGCTGCAGTTACCAGCTTGTGAGCGAGTCTGAGGAGAAAATAAAGCAGGTGGTGCTCGTGTCGTAAAATCCAGGCGCTCGAGGGAGAAACCGAGGGCACGACTCCAACACAAGAGTGTAGATAACTCAACACAGAGTCCCAGAGAAGGACAGAGCCAAACTGTTGACAGAAAAATATGAGACTACTAAGAGGCAGCATCTCCCGCAAATCTATGCCAACTTATGACTGATTTACCATCAGATTGTGTAAACAAACCTACTTGTTTAGTAAGACCCTTGTGGATTGAGGTGATGGTGTTGAGAAGGTGAAGGAGAGCTGTTGGGAGGAGCAGAGGAGAGTCGGGTCCTGCCAGATTGCTGGTGGTCTTAAGTTTGGAGCAGCCCAGCCCAGGCAAACTGGGGACAACCTCCCAACCTGCAAAGCTTAGCTCGGGGTTACAGATCATAGAACTGGACCTGTGTCAACAGGAAAAGGAGAACAGTATCACTTTTTATCAGTGTCATCAATATTTTCCAATTCTTATCTAATCAGCTCCACGAAATTCAGGGAGAAGAACATTTATAAGGAGGAACTGTGTCCAGGAAACACCTTGAAAGTGTATTATAGTTTGTTATTTGCTATGTTAAATATGTCATGTTTTGCGATGCAATACACAAATTAACACCATCTCAGAACCAAAGCATCACCTCACCTGAAGCTGCTGGTCATTTTTTGCAATGCATGATGGGATATCAGCGGCACCAGCACATCAGAGGTCAGTGACTCTAGTTCCTGTAAACATTTAACCGGCTGGTAGGAGCTCTGTGAAAAAATAAAGTACAAATCAAATTCCTGTCAGAAAACATTCAATTTAAAGATCACTTTACATCTACAGTGGATGTTTACTATAATTTAAATGATCTACATGTTATAGATATTTGCACCAACAACATTCACCTCTAACTCTTAATTTGGATATAATCAAAAATGTGTCAGTGAAGGAGACATTATCTTGTCTGCAGGGACTCGAGGTGCACAGTAAAATATTCTCACATATTTTTGCACTTTGAAATAGAAGCTGTTTTTAACATCAGTGGCCATATTACAAAACGCCCCAAATTAAGGTCTTCACAGACGACTTGAAGTTGCCATGGTTACTGAACAGCATTGGCCACTATGAGATTGACAGCATGATAACCTAACCTTACACAATAATATCACAGTTTCAATGTATGTACGTTTTACAATTACACCTCTAAAATCAGTTATTTTTATTTGCGGTAAGAAACTTTTTTACTCTGAACACATGGCAGTAATAAATATTTATATTGAGTTAAATAATATATAAAATAACTTTGTAAAATGATCCTTCCATCTTTATTAGTTTATTATCAGGAAAAAAGACACAGGGGTTCATCTCATTCAAAATTGTAGTGGTTTCAAATCACATTATACCTTGAAACTGATAGTCGACTTATGAATAATTTTAAAATGTGACATTTCTGTAATATAAGATTTAATCAGGAATCTAGCCACTTTATCATGAGTCATGCATCATGAAAATCAGCACTCAACAATCTCCTGCCATTTCAAGGCGTCTGCATAATACACAGTGAATGTGAAGTGGTTAAAAAACGTGGCATGTGTCTTTGATTTCTGACTACTTACCTGCTCGCTCAGCTGTGAATAATATGCCTCCATGTACAGCAGGTAGGAGGGAATCAACATCAGCGCACTTGACATTTGGTCCGGGTTGTCGAGTGCTCTCACACAGCCCTTGAGTAAACCAATGACAGTGGGCTGCAGACCGGTCACATGACTCCACAAGACGGGAGGGGGCGGAAGACAGTCTGCACCCTGAGAACTGTCAATACACAACATTCTTATGTCAGTAAGACATTTTATAGTGGTGGTTAAAAAGTTCCTCTTAAAACAATCTGTATACTTTCTTCTGCATTAATAAAACACAACCTTATCAACAAGAAAATGGCTCTGTCTAGTAATTTTTACATAGCTAAACATTTTTTACATAGCTTCCTGTTGCAAAGTCTTTCGTTATCCTGTAAACATCCTTCAACGTTGTGATAATGTTTATATTAAATGTTTTTTTCTTTCAGACATATCAAGTGTTTGTGTATTGTTTCAGTATTACCTCAGCAGGTCACTCTGCAGCTCTTCATGGCAGCCTGCAGTGTGAGTGACCTGAGTCAGCAGCACCAGCAGAGCTCTGACTGCGTGCAGCTGCAGACGCAGCAGCGGCGCAGATGATGTGCTCTGCAACCTCTTCACCAGCACAGGATACAGTTCCCTGAAATACAGAAGTCACTGCATTTCTCACAAGAGGTTCCCAAACATCTTTGGATCATAACAGACATTACTGTACATTCAATTACAGTGTTTTTATCACTTGCTCACGTGTAAAGACTGCAGGCCTGTCCGTAGCTGGTGGCCACTGCAAACATCCTCAGTGCCTCAGTACTGCAGTGAAGAGCTTCGCTTTGTTCCAGCAACATCTCTGATGGCTCCACAACCAGAAAACGGGACAAAAGATCTTTCCCTCCTAAAGAGTTCAGCTGAAACGCACGGACACTTCTTAGACACTTCTTAGACACTTCTTAGCCATGCTGTGACACTACGTGTGCTTCCGTTTTAAAACAATCCTATGCTAAAATGTACATGATGTACAACCAGAAGTGCACAGACATGAAAATGATCAAAATGTTGTAGCAAAGTAATCATTTAATTCACAATACAGCCACAGGGACAAATAAAGTAATTGGTGCAAAATATGGCTAGAAGTCAAAGTAATTGACCTGTAAGAATTATCATAATTGTGTGCGATTAGTGGGAGCGTGACACTATTAACCTCTGCCACCCATTAGAAAACTCACGATTCTTGCACAAGCATGCCTCCCAGCACTTGCTATAACACGAAGTAGCTTCATTGCCATGGCAACAGGCAGCCCGTACACAGAGGAGGGAGCCTGTGAAGTGGGAGGGGCCCAGGAGCATGGAAGAAACTCAGAAATCACCGTGTCCATCAGTCGTGGGCAGTCCAAGATCTGGGAAAAAAGCAACTTACTTATTCAAAGCAACTTACAGTGTATTCAAGCTATACAGCTTATCTGTCCATGCACATCACCTGGGAATCACATCTTGACCTTTGCATTGCTAACATCATGCTCTACCACTCGCACTACCTACAGCTACATGAACACTACTGAGCTACAGGAAAACTAAACCATGCTACAGTGCACAAGTATCACTGATGAAACTGACGGAATTTGTTACTGCTGAAGTTAAAGTGTGAGATGATGTCACTCACACTGGTGTTACATCATCTCATATTTACCTGTATAGCTGCTGCAGTCGAATGACGGGCTATTCGGATCAGAATCTCCAGAATATCAAGAACAACTCTGGGAGATGGCCGCACGACCTCCAAAATATATCGCAGACGAGGAAGACCCTGCATCTTCAGAAAGCCCTAAAAACAACAGAAGTCGTTTAGGCTGAGGAAACCCTCTGAGATGTTCCACCTACCTAAACTGAAATGATCAATGCCATGAATGAACTGGTATGAACTTTAGTTTTGTCTGAATTTGAACAATTTCTTGGCAAGAGTAAAAACTAACTTAACCATCTAAGAGTTCTGCAAGGTTCAAATGTTTTCCACCTGTTGTGTTAACACACCATGTTTTTATCGATCAAAGTCAGAGCCCAGTTACCTTGACAACATCTTGCCTAGCAACATCATGATCTGTCTTGTTTTCCTCTTTCTCTTTAGCAGTTAGTTTCATGGACTCATCCAAGCCTTCGTCATCCTCATCTTCATCTTCAGGAGCCGTGGGCAGCAGAGGAAAGGTGGCCATCCCAAGCAGCGATGAAAATGCATTGTCTAAACACTCCTAGAATGAGACAAACCAAAACTAAGTGTTATTATTTCTGTGCATCTCCTGGTCTGCTCAGATCACAAAATCATGCCCATGAAATAAGTCTCACTTCATCATCAGATGAAACCAGCAGAGCTCGCAAGGCATGCACAGCTGCTGACATCACACCCTCCACGCTGTCATCCAATGAGAAACGCAGGAGAAAGAGCAGTCCTGCATCCAGTAAAGAGGACAAGATGCTGTTCTTCAGTAAAGACCTGTACTCACCCGCACGAGCCTAATGGAGAACAACCAGTGAAAACAGAACAGTTTTAATATGATGCAAGAGGCATATCAGTTGTGCCAAAATTAGCATCATCATTGAGGTACAAGATTTTAAACAACAGTGCATTAATATATATCATCTGTATATGTTTAACAATGATAAATGTCTGTGGTCATGTGTTTATAAAATACGTATACCTAAGAGAATAGCAATACAATCAAAATAAAGAATAAAGTGACCAAGTCAAACAACCTATAAGGATCCAGCATTCAAAACAGTCTCAATCAAAACAAGCTCCATTCGAACCTCTGTCCAATTTAATCAAAAACATAATTGAATGGACTTTGTGTTTATTTTCTGTGTAATGTTTGTATACTTTGATCAGGACGTTAGCAAGGGTGCTGACTGCCAGATTACGTTGTTGGTTCAGCTGACTGCGAGAGAGAATGAAAAGCTCCTGCAGTGAGTAGCCGGCCAGCTGGAAAACGAAAATAAAGAAAATTATAGCTAGTATTACACATACAAAACCATTATGCACATCTGCATTTCACACGTGGCTCTGGCGCCAGCTTCATTTTACTGCCAGTTCAGAGTCTAAAGACAACTCAATAGCTGAACCCACTAACCTCTGGCTCCTCTCCATGGTGATGCAGGCCTAAATGGGTGGGCAAGTCTTTGGTGGGTGGGATGAGAGTACCAGCAAAATCAAAACGGGCTTGCATGGCCTGAAAGTTAAACAATTATACAATCATCCGCAGCTTTATTTATATTGAGCTACAAGTGTAAAATTCACCCTGGGTGGATTGCCAAGGTGTTGCTATGCAAGCACTATGGTGTTCTGAGAGGTTGCTTAGCAACTGATAGCGTGTTTTGGGTAGTTGTTAGAGCACTGCATCCATTCTAGATAATGTGCAGATGTTTAAATGTGTGTTCTAGATGGTTGCCAGGGTGTAACCATGCATAAGTTAGGGTATTCTAAAAGATTGCTGGGGGGTGATGAATGGATGCTAATGTGTTCTGGGTTGTTAGAACATCACTTAGTAGCTTAACAGTGATTGTCTTTGATTGTCCTTTCTATGTTGTCTGGTTTGTACCTTTTTGGTGCTCTGCCTCTGTGGAGGAGGAAGGTCTCGTGTCCATTCCAATTTCTCTGGCTCCAACTTGTCCATGTGAAGCCAGTCCTTCTGTGGTTTGATTGGCAGCTCATCCACTGTAATAAAAAGTTAAAACATTTCTTCCTGTATATTAACAAAAAAGACCACATGCTGACTGAAAGTAAACAGTAACTCCAGGTTTAACTCATTCACAAATGTCAATAACCCTTGTTTGCTTGTTTCTGGCTACCTCTGCTCTACTTAGACTAATTGAAATGTATGCTTCTGTCTTTGGTTGCTAGACATGCAGCTTAGCTAAATTGATCTGCCAAGTAAGCAGTCCTGGATATATGTGGTTAGCTTCAAGTGCAAGGTTAACAAAAAACTGGAAACTGTCCAGATGCACTTAAACTGACAAGACTGTGAAGACCACTGCCGGTACATTAACTTCACTTTCCAAAGCTGTGTGCATGTAGATCAGTCCAAAAACCCCATTTAGCCTTTTTCATATGACTGATGCAATGCTTCATTAAGGCTTCAAAAATACTGTCCAATCATAATGAGGAATTTAAAGAATTGACTAATAAAATGCATGATATCTGTGTCTGCTAAACAACTTTGAAGAACATCATAAATCATTCACCTGTAATTGCAGTTCGAACTTCAGGCTGGTTCTCATCTTCTTTCTCATCTTCTTCCTCATCATCTTCCATAGAAACCACTTGAAATTCCTGAGCTTGTGTAGCGTAATTGATCTCTGAAGCAGTGATATTAGGTGGAGGCTTAATCGGAGAGACCTCTTTTTGCCCAGGACCAGATGATGGGGTTATCTGTGCTTTCCGAGATCTGACAAAGTCCACTAATCTGGGGTCTGACAATACAAAGCGTGAGAACAAAATACATTAAATGTCACAGCTGCAGTAATTAAATGTGAAAAGTAATTGAAATCAATTTTGGATTTCGGCAGCACAAGGTAGTTGTAAACAAACTTTTAAAGGAATAGTTTACCCAAAAATGATGCTTGGACATTTATCCTAACCTCTTATTCAGAGTTACACAAAAGAAAATAAAAGGGGTTGGAAACCCCAATGATGGAAAAACTATGACAGCATTTAAAATTTGGGTGAACTGCCCCTTTAAGAAGATTCATTTTTGACTCAGAAATATCAGCATTAAGGATGATCCAGCTCACCAAGTTGGACCAGCAGCTTGCTCTGTTCTTCTAGTATCTCACTCTCAGACATCTTCTGCAACTTTGCTTGGTTCTCCTGATGGATTCTAATGGTCTCCACAGTGCTGTTAGCAATCCTAAGCCCTTGACCCGTCACCAATATGGAGCTACCAACAGCACCTAATAGTGCACCCAAAAAAGATGATCAAAACTTTGTTTAGCATTGTTAATTTTGTTTAACATTGTTTTGATTGTTAAATGAACTGCAACAAACACTCACCTATAACATCTAACGAAGGCTGTTCAGTCTCCATGTTCTCCAGTGGTCCCCCAGTACTTGTGGCGCCACATGACTGATTTAAAGTCCCTGAATAATTTACACTCTGTTCGCCTTCAATCTTAGCACGCTGTGCTGCAATTTGACGTGCAAAAATGCTTTTCTTGCCTCGAGATCCTATTTCCTGACCCTAAGTGTACATAAAAAACATTTGATCAAACAAACAATCTTGTGTTTGTATCACGTTCTAATCTTCTTCCTTTAAGAATCTCACCTCATTCTTCATTACAGACCGATGCAGGACCTTAGGGAAAGCAGTGCCTGTAAATGAAGGTAGGGAAACAGGAACCGCACTGGTGTCTCTCTCCTATATAAAGAAAGATAAAGGTAAACAAATCTTGTATTATGTTGTATATATTCCATGCTGCCATTGAGAAACAGTGTATAGAGAACTCACAATGATCCTGGAGAGAACAGCACTGATGTGCGTATCATGCCTGTCCAACCTCTCCTCTGGATCCTCATCCTCGAATCGCACCCGGTCCTGTTTGAAACGGGACTTTTTTGGAGGTGCAGGTGTGAGGGTGGGAACCTCATCAGGAAGGTCTGAATATATGTAGACATGCAGAACAAAAAAACAATCGGGATACAATTCAGACCGACTCTATATATACTTATATAAGTATATATAGAGTGTATATCTAAGTATATATCTAAGACTTATATAGCCTTACACAAGTCTATATATACTTATATAAGGCTATACTGTAGTTGTTATGAAGTCCAGTTATCTACATAAAAGGATGTGCAATAATACAAGACAACAATGAAAATCTGGGGTTTAAAATCTTATGTGAATTTTAAAATATCAAATAAATGTACAAAATTTTGATGTGCAATAAGACATTTATTATTCTGCAATATTACTGGGCAACTAACAAAATAACAAAATTGATCATGTTAATTCCTTGAATCAGGTTTGGCACAAACATGTGTAATGTACGTCATGAATGCATATTGCCATGAATGCCAACATTGAGACATTAATCTAAATATTTGTAGATGAAAGAACGGCTATATTAAAGTGAAAGTGACATGTTTGTGTTAGTTACAGTTCATTAGATCAATGTAAACGGGACAGTGTGTAACTCACCCTCTATAGTCACAACATCTCTCTGGTTGTCCTGCTCTGTATTTGCAGCTGTGTCTCCTCTGCGTTTATCAGGACGCTTCACTACAGTGACGGTAGACCGACCCGCCGCCAGAAACTCCTGCTGCTCCCGGAGCAGATCCGCCTCACTGTCTGTGGGTTTGGGACGTCGCAACATCCCAGAATCCAGCAATATCACAGACTAATGTTTCAGAGTGCACGACAGAAATAACTATCGTTTAACAGATGCCCTTTAAACTGGCACTGTATTCTGCACTGACACTTGCAGTATCAAAGTTTTCTGCTAGAGCAAATAAATGGAGCAGAACCGATTCAACACGTCAGCGAGTGTCAACGACGGCTAGTCGAGTCCAGTTCCCATCCAGCTATAAACTGGAAACGCTCATCTGATTGTATTGATCTGTTCTGCTTTATGTTTAATAGGTTTTGGACCAAACACATGCAGTTTATGAACGCGATTTAAGATCCGGGTCATGTGTAACCCATTACAAAATAAAAGGCTTAAGACTTTGGTTTAAGACTTTTCTATTTTTTTTATAAAACTAATTCATAATAAAAACCCACATATGCTATGTTTGTGATAAATATTTATTTTAACAAATGCATTTAACAAATACAACAGTATATACAAATTGTGAATACTCAAATGAATGTGTTTATGATCGTTTATTTTAAAACAAAAAGTATTAATAACAGGTAAATATTCAATAATAACCCTATAAAATATTTTTATAATAATATTAAAAAATAAATAAATACATAATTACATACATAATTACATACATACATAATAAATAATAAAATTACAAAAAAATGATCCCTGTTTTTTTTGCAGAGCCTTGATCCCATCAGCTCCACAAAGATAGGAGACGTGGTTCAAGGGATTTGCATAAAGGACAACAGTGTTGATGATTATGTTACTGTGGAGGTATAACAGACATAGATTAGTCCATCTCTAACTGGCCTTGCCTTTCACTCAACACTTTTGCAGTAAACACACTTGGTGTCTGTACAGGTGCTGACACACTGTGTCTGGCACCTTCCCAAAATTCCCATCAGTCATTAAAACAAACACTTAAAACTGCAAACCGCCAGTGACATCAGCATGACTTTACATTTGAATATGAATTCATTTAAATGTGAATAAAGGAGGAGAAAAACAAATGAAGCTGTTGTTGTTTATTATATTACTGTTTACCTGAGTCTTATTACCGGGTTAGTCTTATTAAAATAATTATTGAAATTTCCAAGAAGTCATGTTTACAATCATAATAGTGATGATGATGATGATGATGAATTTCATGTATGCTGAACACTGTTTAGACAATAAACAATAAACGCAACAAATGTTGTAAATAAGCTACGAACCAGATGTACCCAATGGTGTCTCATTCGGTGTAATATGATCAGTGTTTTCACACTGGATAAATACGCTTCGGTGTATGAGACTTTTGGGAGCAGTTCTCAGGGTTTTTTCTGTCCTCCGCTCTCCGCAGTTTCCCCGCGGTCTCCGCCCCCAGTCTGCCTAAATGGGAACACCCAGAACGGGATCCCCAGCGCCCCTGGCATCCATCCCAAACACGGCAGAGCCGGGCAAAGCAACATCCTGATTTTTTATTAGGAATAGGTAAAATATTTAAGTGCAATGTCATGCCTGTCACATGATGTTGTCACTAGATCTGGAAACTGATACGACAGCGGAGGACACAGCGCCAAGCAGCCCAGATGGTGATGCGGAGACACCGGCCAGTCTGGATGTACTAGAAGAGGTATGATTTAAAGCGTATGTCTGCCATCAGTGCTTGATGTGTCACAGCCCTGCAGGAGACAGCATTTCTGTATTGTACTTCCCTTAGACTGTCATTTCTGTCGGCTAGCCTATCACAGTTATATTCTGTTCACTGTGAAGGTATGTCTATCAGAATAGTTCTTGTAAATTAATTTGTTGTTTATCAGAAACTGAGAAGCACTTTGAAAACCTTTCTGCTTTCAACTGATGCATAAAGTTTATTGTACAGAAGTTATTGAGAGTCATCTTATGAAATTAGTGCAGTAGTCAGATTACTGACTGCATAGTAATAAAGTCATCGTCAAACATGCAATACTTGTAATATGAATTGGGCTACATTGTCCATTTATGCAAGATAATGTTTAACACCTGGTTAATTGTGTCTTTGTTTATATGTTTTATACCTTGATCAGTGTCTCTGTCATATACTGCTGGAATTATGTAACTGCCATTGAGAGAAAGATTATATACCTGTCAGAGACTGAGAGTTGGAGCACTGCTTTCAACACGTTCTACCTTTTAGTCTCGTTCTACCGTTAATATTAAAGGCACAAATTCTATTATTTACCTGTGTTTTTGTGCAACCCTGTTTTTTCCCGTCACAAAAATATAACATTTCTTTTAACTGTAAATTTCAGAATTAATTTTCTTTACCAACAAAGGTTGGTTACACATTATTTGGGATGATGGAAATCATAAGGATGACTTTATAAAATCTGGGTTCTAGGGATCACCTAAAAGAGTATTGCTTCATATGACAGTTTATTTGTTTGGGTGGTACCACATTAACTCATATTATTCATTAATTAAGTCATTACCAAGTTTCAGCTGTAGTATGTTAACATCATAATCATATCATGTCCAGTGTTTCCTGTGTCCCAGAGCAGTGAGGATAAGCACAATGTTCTTTTGAATTGCTGAATGTTATCCCTGTCTCTTTCATGTGAGATGTCCATTATTGATGTTGCCTCTCACTCCAATCCCCCGCCCCCTTTTAAGCCTTTCAACCCTTGTAAATATCAAGTGGTGATATTAGCTGGACCGTCCCATAAATTCTAAACTCTGAAACTGAGACTGCAAACAAATCTGAGCTGCTCTGTCCTTTCAGCTGAAAACATGCATTTATTCTCAAATCTGTGTTAAACCAATTAAGGTCATTTCAATTATGAGTGTTTAATTCAGTCCACTAACATGTTTAGCTGACATTGTTTAGTATTTAAACACTCAATAGACTTACTAAGTTAAATATTTCCTTTTTTGTTGTTAAACAATTGACCTTGAAGTGGAAATCTTGGAAATGATGTCAACATCTATGAAAAGAATAGATGTTGTTTCAGATTGTTACACAATAGGGTTTAAATACACAACAGCTATAAAAATTTCATCTCAAGTCATTTATATTGTTTGTAACAGTTTCCAATGATCTAAATTATTTATATGTAGCACTTAAGACAGGTGAGTGCTTGTCTTTTAGACAGTAGACAGAGGCTTTGTGTCAGGGTCTGAACTGAGAGATGGGATTTCTACAAATCCTTAGCTTTACTTTCATACACAGATCTGTTTCCCTCCAGTCATGAGAAGGATTTACTGTCAGTGGATTTTATTATAATTAGATTCAAATGGAACCACATCCTTTATTCAACAGATATACATACATTAAGAGGTTAAAGATATAGCAGAATGCTTAAGACTAGCATAAGGTGTTCTGAACATGAGGACACATGATCCTTTGACCAATACAGAGTGTCTCATATCAAGCAGATCAGCTATTCTTTCATCTTTTCCTTATTCTCTTTCTATATTTGCCTTTGTTTTTAAATTACAAAATTAGGGTTACTATAGTTGAGCTAGAACTGAGCTTGTATTTCCATGCAATGTTTCCTGTTATGTCTGCTTGTTGGGGCTTGTGGTTTACCATTTTTTTCTGTTTTATGCTCAAGTAATATGTTAAACATGTTAATATGTAATAAGTAATATTGTACAATTTTACATTTTAACTTAATTGTTAGTACTTTATGGCTTCCAATTCCCATAGTTAATATTATTTAAGTTATATGTTAATAGTTTCAATATGTAAAACATAGTGTGTGTTAAAAAACAAATATAAATTCATGGCAATTTTTATTTGACAGTCATGAAAATGTATTTCTGGTTTAATTTATTTCTCCATCTCTTTCTCATTGTTAGCAACATCCAATAAAACAGTCTCTAGGTGCCTCAATGTGCCATGAGACACACTGGCGTTGTCTCCTCCTATCTCTGCTCATGTACAGTTGTCTGGGTGCTGTGGCCTGGTGTCAGCTTACTGAAGTCACCAAGCTGAGCTTTGACTCCTCCAGTAGGTCCTATACTGCCTCAATTAACTCTCTTAGAGGTGGAGGAGGTCGTTCCATGTTGTACAACGCCAGCCCTTGCTCTGATGGCTATGTGTACATCCCCCTGGCTTTTCTGCTCATGCTCTATGGTGTTTACCTCATGGAATGTTGGCATTGTCGTGCACGCAGCGAGCTCCAATGCAAGGCCAACGTGGACAGCGTGTATGAAAAGGTCAGGCGAATGCGCCAGGCTCGACCGTGTGTCTGGTGGAAAGCCATCAGTTATCACTTTGTACGCAGGACACGACAAGTAACACGTTACAGGAACGGAGACGCCTACACCGCCACACAAGTTTACCACGAGCGTGTTAACACACACGTGGCGGAGGGAGAATTTGATTATAGCCGCTGTGGCATG
The DNA here is from genome assembly GCA_036877545.1 of Yasuhikotakia modesta. Lineage (NCBI taxonomy): Eukaryota > Metazoa > Chordata > Actinopteri > Cypriniformes > Botiidae > Yasuhikotakia > Yasuhikotakia modesta. The sequence continues at coordinate 40,378 of JBAJNP010001540.1, forward strand.
AAAGACGTTTCGCGGAGCTTGCGTGGGCTGGAGGGTCATGTGGCAACAAGGTTGCATTTTACAAAGTGTTTTAGTTTTGCAGGTGCAGGACCTGAGAATGCTTATCTCAACCAGAGGGCCAGATTTTTCTCAGAAATCGAGGGCCTGGATGACTACATGGAAGCCCGTGAAGGCATGCTTCTGAAGAACATTGACTTTAAAGAGCACCTCATAGCTTATGTAGATCCCAACCGGCTGCCGTGGTACACCTCACGGGTCACGTTCTGGGTTGCCGCTCTCCTAATGCTCTCCTGGCCGCTTCGAGTGCTAATCGAGTACCGCACAGCTTTTGTGCACTACCAAGTTGAGAAACTCTTTGGCCTAGAGTATAGCAACAGCAGCCCATCTCCAGAAGCAGTAACGTCATTGAGAAATACCTGCTATGGTCTTCCAAGAGCAGAGACGATAGACAGCACAGAGTTAGAATGGCACATTCGTTCCAATCATCAGCTCATACCAAGCTACTCAGAAGCCATGCTGATGAACCTGGGGGCCTCAGAGTCAAACCACAGGAACAGCATTTCCTCCAATCGTGTCCTGTTAGACCGCTACCAAGCACGGAGCTACGGAACTCTGGTGCAGAACTGCGAGCGCTGTCGCCAACTCGAGGGCAGACCAAGACGGCCCACAATGAGCTCCAGCTGTTCCTCCATCTTCTCTCGTCACACCTTCCACTCCCATCTGTCCCTGGACACCTCCCATTTCTCACTGTGTCGCATGTACGGCTCCAGACGCACCATGAGGCTGTGGAGGAGCCGCAGCAGCACCCTCACAGAGCGCTGCTGCCCTGAGGAGCAGTGCTGCAGGTCTGACACCAGTCAGCTGGCAATTAATGACAGCCCACCCAACTACCAGGATGCTCGTTTTTTCCCAGTGCTCATAGTTCACCGGCCTGAGGGTTGCATTGACTCCTCTGATGTGAGAAGGTATTACGTCCGCAGAGGCTCCTGTTGTGTGGAGACTTCACTTTAATATAGATTTTAGTGGTCCAGTTAACTTTCACAAGAAATACTTGCACTACACAGAAGATAAAGTGTGTTTATATTAACATTGTTTTGCTGTAACTGCTAATATATGTGAAAAGTTACAATGATTTAAGTCAAAGCTTTACATTCAAATGGCCTATTTGTAGACACAATCCTTTATGCTTTTAATTTATTAACAGCTGGCAAAAACTGTTTAATGGCTAATATGTTTGCTTTTATTAAACAGGTTTAAAAAAATCTTACAACAAACATGCTACAATCAAAAATACACATTCTTTGTGAGAAACGTTTGTGCCGTCAGTGTTATTGAATTTAAGGGAAGTGAAAAGCTTTTTTGAGGAAATCATTTACTTATTTTCAAAGCCATTTTGATTTTATAACTCAAATACAGGTGAAACTGGGGCTAATTGTCATGTTTTTACTTTTTCTCAGGGCTGGTTAATTTTTTAAAAAGTCCCTTTCTGGGAAACTTTAAGACACTTTGTGTCCTATTGTGTGCTTTTCAGTAATATTTTAAAAGCAAATAAATTACATAAAACAAGCAATTCAATATAAAACAAGCAATTCAAAGAGCAAAAATGTAAAAGGTAATAAACAAAAACATAAAAGTTTAGTTTTGGCCAACAAAATTGCATATGTGGCACTTAGCAAAATCCCCCAACCTTCATTTTGTAGTTGACCCTCTGCCTTAATGTGTGCTACTGCAGTTTTATTGTTTTTAGTTGTTTACTTTCAGCTAAGAGAATATAAAAAGTTTTCTAATTTCCCATGTGGCAGCTAGCCCTGGTCTACACTTTATGAATGTCATGGGGTGTATTTGGTATAGTTCACTGTTTTGATTGTTAAAACTTTTCTTGATTCTGTGATTGTTCAGCAATGATGAATGTATAATGTCCTATTTAGTGAAACCTTATTTTTTAGACCTGTGGAAGCAGAACTATATAATAGAACTATAACATTTTTTGTTGTCCAATAAATGTGATGGGAAAATGTCCCTATGCTTTTAAATACATATTCAGAATGACACATTTCAAAGGAAAGTACTCACATTAAGACACATTGAGTATCTGCTATGTGCTGTATGTGGTCATTTCACCTTTCTATATCAACCTTCAGGGTCTCATTGTATTTAAAATACACTTGCTAAACAAATGGGCTTAAACAGTTCCCCTTAAACTGAATTTAACAGCCTGAACATTATGGTGTACTGTAAGCTTGCTGTACTGTACTGTACTGCTTGCGAGCAATGCAGTTAAAATGGCAATGACTGTTAAAAATAGTGCGGAATAAAATTGTGCCGATGCTAAAACTCCTAAACGTTTCATGTGCAGTATTAGTTGTTGCAGAATAAATAAACCTTTCTGTTATGTTCTGCTAATGCAACAGCAAGGGCGACGGTCTGTACAACACGCAACGCTTTGCTGCACAACCGGTGGAGTCTGCCTTTGTTGCCATGCCAACGCCTGGCCTCTGGATCCCGCAGGAGTTGTGACATTTGTGCAGGTAGTACCAGGCTGTACCTTTGTGCAGGTAGTACCAGGTTGTACCTTTGTGCAGGTAGCTGTTTTGTTTTGGGGTTTTGCCAGTCGAAACGTTGCCCTAAACTGCTGTTGTGATGTAACAGGGTCCATGTCTTGTCAGACAATATTAAAAGAATGTATCCAGCTTCTATTAATAGCCAATGCGGCTATTTTTGCAGTAAGGCCAGCACGATTTATTAGACTATCTGACAGACATTCTGTCATGTAGGAGACGGGTTGAAATAACCAATTCTCTTCATATAATTATAGACTTCATCACACATTGTGTGTAAAAGTCCTGCATTACAATAGAGATCTGTGCAAAAATGCAAGACTGTTGAAAAGAAATGGCACAATGCCTGATGGTTCAATTGACCGCGTTCATTTTATGGATAATAAAACATATTCACAGGCCCTGGATCAGCTCATTATTCATCTCATTATGAGAAATGATAAAGGCAAACACAATAAAAACTGAATTGTGTTCCTTTCTGTTGCACTGTTACTGTGGCAAAAGGATAATTCACCTAAAAACAATAAAGTACTTTTGTCATTCCCAAGTCTATCTTCAATTGAATAAAAAAGCTTAACTGTCGGGACTTTGAAATTACAATAATTGTGCATCATGCATTTTTAAATACAAGTAATAGATGCCTTGACCTTGCAACTAACTAGAAGTAGCTTTTTTCCTTTGGCTCTGTAGGTGGCGCTGTTGTATATAAAATGCCATATTGCCGTTAACGGAGATGGCAAAGCAGCAGAATTTATTGTGCTGAAATAGCCATTTAATCTGTCCTCCTGTTACAAAAACTTAAAGGAACATTGAGCCAAACATTTTGAGTTACTTCGCTGCAGTCATTTATTTTCATTAGTATGTTTACAGCTGCTCTGTCCAGAGATACTGTGCATTCATCTGTGGGCATTCACTACCTCTATTACGCTGGTAATAGATAAGGGATGGTGCTGGCAGAGAACAGCAGAGAAACTCATAAGACTTTAACATTTTATTTATTTAAAATACACAAGACAAACACAAATGTAATGACGCTTTATTGAATATTTACACATTAATACTGTGTAGAATCAACCGCCTCTGTAGGATGTGACACATTCTTACAAGTAATCCAATGGCAGCCATATAAGAAACAACATGAACATTTTTTTTACTTTACATGTGTTTAAATGGACCCACATGTTAGTAGTAGGCTGAGCAAACTGCTGGTTCCATTAAATGTGGTTAGATGAAAGATTTATTTTAACATGATGCATCAACTAGACACGTCTTTAACGTTGACCTGTGGCTGACTCCGTCGCTTAAGGACCTGCCTGTACAGATTCTCCACCTCAGTGACCTGAGCCAGCAGTTGAGTCATGCCATTTTTCTGATGAGGAGATAGTTGGATTGTTAGCATGTACATTTGCAACATAATAAACATTTTTTAAGAATCAGTTCTGTGATACAGTTCAGATTGATTCTGAATCATTTCCGTAATAATTGAAACTCCACTGAATGACACTATATAGACATGGCTGAAATCGTAGTATAAAATGTTTTCTTCATGATAGCCGTGTTCTTGATATAATTAAATTGGCTGTGAAAGCGTTTTCACACAGTGTGGCTACATACATTAGTAATGCCCTTACCAAGTTACTCAGAGAATCCTCAGTGCTTTGTATTGCCCTGACCATCTTAATTTTCACATCCAAGTTCTGAATGAACTCCACCACCATCCCCATGAGTTCTACCACATATCTGTAAACACAGTTATATTGTTAAATGAATAAAAATGAGGTTCCTAATGAGAATGAAGGAACAACTCTAAAAACCCAGCATGGCAGGTTCAACAATGACCTGTGAAGATCAGCCTGAATGGGCAAGTTCTGTTGACACAGTGGTTTTGTGAGCCTCTCTCGCAGGACCGTCTGTTCTCGTAACACTTCCTGAAGGAGAGATGTGAACTGTTGCAAGGAGGCAAACCTTTGACCTCACAACCAAACATACATATTAGTCACATTAAGTGTCTTCAGTACTTGTAAAAATACAATAAAAATCATCACACAACACAACACTTACTAAGATAATGGCTGTGAGTTACATCTGCTCCCTCTCTTTCCAATTTCAGCAGCTCCAAATCTAAATTAGTCTTAAACAAAACACACAAAAGAAAATGAAGTCATGGCAGTTGTTAAAATCATACAGTGTTGTGTGTGTGTGACACCTTTGGTTTGTTTTTAACCTGATTGAGATTATGTTTGACACTGTTCAGCTGCTCAGCTTCAAGTAAAGATGAAGAAAAGACTTCAGATTCTTGTGGGACAGCATCAAGTTCCTCCTATAAAAACCCAAATCACACAATTATGTCCCACAGACATTAATAAATTAGTGTCACCAAAATAAAGGAGGTCATTGGATTTATTTACCTGTGTCATGGTACCTAAAGCTACGCATCTGGCTAAAATCTTAGCAGCAGGTGTTACTGTGTAAATATTGGGGTCCCAGGGATTCATAACGGATTTGTTTTAAACCTGATTGCAAAAACACAATGAAACATAAAAAATAATGTTACAATGTCAATGAATAGCCCTCTATACATTAATGTACAGAATTATGTACATTTAATGGCCTTGAAACTGACACCTGCAAAGAAATATATAACTGTGAGCAACTGTTAATAACTAACCATTATTAAATCTAGCGTGATGCTCTTAGCCTGTTTGTCTAAATCCTGCTATATTAAAACAAATGCTACTTCGATTATAGTGCTGCGTGATTTTTAATGCGTACAGAAATACATATTTTTATTATTATCTATCAATTATAAATATTTATCTCTTGTATACTTAAAAAGATTTTGTTGTGAATTTTCAATCTACCCGCTTCAACAAGCCGCCTGTCCGCGGAGAACCGTTTCTTCTTCTTTGGTGTTTATTGAAACCAGCTGTTGAATTCAGTACCTCCCCCTGCTGGACTGGAGTGTAAATCATCTTACAAATGGGAGGAAAAGTGCACAGATATGATATTCATATGGATAGTTTTAAACGCAGATTATAAAATAAACGGATTATTTCTTATTCGCAGATTCTACCCACAAGAAGAATTGTCCTACATTCATGAGTAGCACAGCCTATATAACTTTGGTATTAAAAGTACAACAATAACTTGATATTTATGGAAGTCTGCTCTTTATAGGTCTTCTGCTAGTATTTTATTTTTTAGAAAGGTGTCGAACCATCGTGCGTCGTAACAGCGCGTAAGTAGTTTGTAAATGTTAGTGCAATAAGTTTATTCATAGACGTTACATAATGCTCAGAGAAAACGATCTGCTATTGCATCAATAGTTACTGCAGGTATAAATAAATAAGCATTTTCTGAAAGAATGTTAAATAAAACAATCGAAATAAAAGTCACAATAATGCTGGCGTGGTGAACAGTAAAAAATCATGGTGCGTTTATATTGGACGCGTTATGGTAAGAAGGAGGTCACGCAATGACACAATAACACTCCTTTAGCAAAAACACAAACCATACAGAGAATTGACATCACTTGTTTAAACTGTGTTCAGTTAGTTGTGGTTTAGTTTTGTTAGTTTTTAAACGTGCAGTGGTGTTAGACTGAGCGATTCAGGAGGAGAAATGTCAGCTGCGGCGCGTATAGCAGCAGGGCCAGCGATGCTGTCCCGTTTCCGCGGCGCTCTGGTCGGTGCGGTTTTGGGAGACTGTATAGGCGGTGAGTTTGAAGGGGCCGTGGATGTACCTTTGGATCGAGTTCTTCAGCATCTCAGTACATTGGAGGATGAAACACGGGGCGATGGTGAGCGTTCACCGGGTACATTATATGATCATAGGGCCTTATTCGTTATACTTCAATTAAAGCAATTAATAGTCATTAAACGACCACTTTGCATGTCTTAAAGTTTGCCTCGGTGTTAATGTGCATTTTATATTTACTGTTTTTATTCCCCCAGGAATTCTTCAGTACAGTGATGACACAGCCATGATGCGATGTGTTGCAAATTCACTTCTTACCAGGACAGAGTTTGATGAACGAGATATGGCTGGAAGGTTCCTTACTATTGGATAATCATACGGGTTAATATGATCTTGAAGAATTCAGGCCTCTCAGATGTTTTAACTAACTCATTTCAGATTCGCATTGGAGTACAATTATGCTCCAGGACGAGGTTACGGCCAGGGTGTCGTGCAGGTCTTGCGGAAGCTTGCGTCGCCCCATCTGAGGGATGTCTTCCAGCCAGCGCGCGCTCAGTTTGGTGGTCGTGGTTCTTTCGGGAACGGAGGTGCAATGAGAACCGCACCCTTCGCCCTAGCCTTCAGACACCCAGCTGATGTGCGAGAGGTGAGACATTGTGCATGAAATAATAACATTTATTAATCCACCTACAAAAATTAATAGAGTGATTATGTGTAGAGGCTAATGTGGAAAATCCCAGTCAATCTGTCCTTCTGTTTGATTTTGGCAGTTTTCACGACTTGGCGCAATGCTGACACACTCCTGCTCTTTGGGCTACAACGGGGCCATCTTGCAGGCCCTTGCCGTACATCTCTCCCTCCAGGGCGCTTTGTCTCTGCCAGGTGATTTCATAGACAGACTGATCTCAGAAATGGAACAAGTGGAAAAAGAAGAGACAGCCCAGCTTGATGCTAAAGCGTAAGCCAGTCTAAAAACAGACAGTGGATTCTAAACAATGTGTGTGGATAGTCTGGAACACAGTGATGCACAATGTGCTGTTTTATTCCACAGGCTAAATTTATCAGAGTTGCCATATTGCACACGTTTGCAGAGAGTAAAAGAACTCATGGGGAAAAACAGTGTGAGCATTGAGGAGGTCATATCAGAACTGGGTTAGTATTGATATGTTTGTGTCTCCTCCATAATGGCCATATTGAAGCAGAGGCCTGTGTTTTACTCTGTTATTTCCTGTTCATTAGGAAATGGCATTGCTGCCCTACAGTCTGTGCCCACTGCTATCTTCTGTGTCCTGCATTGTTTGGAGCCAAGGGAGGGTCTTCCAGAGCGATTCGGAGGACTGGAGAGGACGATAGCCTACAGCTTGGCTCTGGGGGGGGACACAGACACCATCGCTTGCATGGCAGGGGCAATTGCAGGGGCACATTATGGCATTGAGTCCATACCCCAGAGCTGGCAGAGAAGTTGTGAAGGGGTGGAGGAAATTGATGATTTAGCAAAACGGCTGTACAATCTGTACACAGTTACACAGATTGATGAAGACAGGGGAACCACCAGCTACAAGAAAAATCAACCGCAAACACATGCCTGCGATCAGAACGCTACAAAAATTGACTGACAAACTTAACCTGACACATATTGATGTATACACTTGTTAACTCATTGACCCGATGCAACATGTTTATAATAATGTGAATGATCTAAATGTTTACAATAAAAAGATCGAAATCTTACTATATTCACTGGAAAATGATCTTGTGCTTTATTCATTCTATCATACTTTAAATGGTTCTTAAAATTATACATTTACAGTATATTTTGTGCTGCAAAGACAGACACAAGAAATGTGAGTTATTGTGAGAAATTGAATGTGTTTTAGTTCCAGTAGTTCTTAAATACATGCTTTAGATTTGACTTGTCACGGGTGTTTTCTTATAAATTCCTACCATAAACATAACATTAACCATAGCCTAACCATAACAATAACCATAAACTTCTGGTTAATAAAGGTTGTTGCAGGAACAACATGAGCTTTTCCTACATGACAAACTATGGTGATCAATTACATTTAATTAAATGTTATTGATTGGGATTTATTGTACCATTTAAAAGTGTTATTCTGTACATAATACAACAGTTTATATAAAATAACATTGGGGAGATATTTAGTGACATTACTCGGTGCAGCTTTTGCAGAGCCACATGTCCGTTTCAATAGGTGGCGCTAGAACCATATTCATAGCGTGGAAACGCCAAACAGATCAACAATAGAAGCAGAGCAAGTGAAACGAACATGTGTTTGTTTGTTTTTTTCAGATTGATATACACTAAAATGTACTGCTGATATACACTAAAATTGGCTTCAGTAGTGAAAGTAATGACACAGGTGACAGACATATCTCGACATTAGAAGAAAGACTAAGACGAAGAGCTTAATTTGGGTTTACCCTTGTTACCCATGACTTAAAATGTCTGAGGCTACGACTCCAGGAAGAAAGGGCAATCTGACAGGCAGCGCCAGGAAGTTAAAGGATAACGCCGCTGACTGGCACAATCTCACCCAGAAATGGGAACGCCTGAACGACGAGGGATCCACCATTGCAACTAAAATAGTAAATTTAGGATTGGCCAAAAAGTAAGTTTAATGTTGTCAAATTTCTCTTTATTATGTAAGAAGTTACTCTGCAAAAATAACAAGTACACTTGCATTACAGTACACAAAACGTCTTATATCTGATTCCCAGATCAATGAGAGAATCTGAGGTAGTGATGGAAGGAGACAGCTCAGATGCTGCAGTCCGTTCCGAGAACAGCCTGAAACAGAGCAACAAAGAGCTGGAGGAAGAATGTTTCAAATTAAAGGATGTTGTGGACAAAATGGTATTTATATATGACAACGATTATCCTACAGAAATGCTTTTTGTATTTGTAATGCTTTTAAAAAGTCAAAATTGTCTCTCTCCAAAGGAAAATATACTGTCTAAGATGGAAAAGATGGTCCATGTTGAGCGTGGGATTTGTGAATTAGAAGCATTCCAGTATGGAGAGACAGGGAGACCAGCACCACTGTTCCACACTTGGTCCACACAACGGTTTGGTGAGGAACGATCATCCTTGTTTTGGTAGTAATGTAGGAACGGTTATAATTTATTCAATATTATTCCTTTTTTTTACCCAGTTGTCAAATGCTATGAAAAACTGGAAACAATAAGAATTTCATATTTTGTAATAGTTATAGATAGGCCAAAGAAATATGTTAACTTGTAATTTAACTTCCAATCACTGAATGACAACAGAAGAAACAGATGTTCCATATTATGTTCCTCTTGTTTATTGTGTTCAGAGCTTCTCTTGACTGAACCACCACTAAAATGTCAGTGTTGAACCAGGACCACACAGACCAATGAATTCAACAGCTTTAGACATTAATAGACAATAATTCAGTTTTCTTTATTTTGGCTCTGAATTTATTTTGTTTCTTCTTTCCTTGGCAGCTGAAGTATCTTCCAAGCTTTACGAGTCATACAAGCAGGAGTTTGCCCTAAAGCAGACTATCCTACAGGAATTAGCTCACACTTCTAATGCTGATCTCTCCATGGTGTATCTGTCGTCATGGTTATATCAGCCCTACATTGGTGACGGTGAAAAACTGCTGTTGGAGAGTTTGCTGTTGGAAACCGGTCACAGACCTTTGTAGTTCAGCATGCATGAGGACTTTGTAAACACATAAGCATGTGATGTTACTGTTTTCTGTTAGCCTTTGTTTCTATTTTAAAAAGTATCTTATTGTGTACTGTAAATATTGTGAACATTGATACTATATATTCTTTGATACAAAGTCTTAATTCCAAAAGCTCACTCACAAAAATTTTAATGTCATATTTGAACATGTCCCTTTGTATTAAAAATGCTGAGATGTTTTCAAAAAACACAAGGAACCAGATATAAAAAAGTAATAAAATAGTGCAACAGCTTTTCAAATGACTTGCACTGGACAAACTACTAAGTAACAAACAACAGAACATAGCTGATCTCTATCTGAACTCTATCTGATTTACAAATCTAGAGCTATCTGTCACTGTTTAGAGCGGCATGTTATAAAATGGCAACATACCTGTTACATTATGATCTATAAAACATATAAAAATGTCAGAACTCCAAGGAATTATTTGAGTATCTTCAATGTGAAACGATGTCCCAAAACCCAAGTGTTTCAATAAATAAAGTATATAACAGGGTATCAATTTAAACTGTATTGTAACAACAGCCTGGGTTTTAAACACAACGGAACTGTAATTTACAGATTTCACAGAATGGCCAAACATATTGACATTGTATCACAAAAATTAACCAATTTTTTAGACACTTTTGTGTGATTTCATTACTGAATTTTGGCAGCTGTTTGTCCTCCAAGCACCAGTGTAGCATCTGTGCATATGATTCATGAATGAACAGTTAAATAAAACAGCTTTAACAAATGATAACATCAGAAAACCCTCCATTTAGTGTCACATATGTAAGCATTTCTCCAGCCACTTAACCCCTTAAAACATGTTACTGTTACGTAACAGCAAGCAACAGCTACATGGTTAACGACTCCAAAAACAAATGACAGATAAGATATGCCAACATAAGTGCATATCGTCTAAAAGTCAAAACAAACATTGACATTTATGTATAAACAGAAAAACACATACACAATACTGTTGTTGTTTTTTTACAAATTTACAAAGAATGTAGTAAAAAGTTCATTGAAAAAACATCATTACACAAAGAACGAATGTTCGATGTGAATAATGGACAAGAAGAAGTGTTTGTATGACCACATCAAGTCTTTCTTTCCATTTCTATACCGAGCAGAGCATGAACTGTCTCTAAAGGAACCCCTTCAGGTGCCTCAATATGCATCATGGTACCATCTGGCCCGTTGACAATGACGATGCCTTTAGCTGCTAATTCTTCTGCACTTTGCATTACAAGCCCCTCTGCTGTCTGGATGATAACTGAAGATTCCTGCTGAACCACAGGCTGGGCCTCTTGACTGACTGCGGGGTCTTCAACAGCTTCAGCCTGGACATCTTGAAGCTCTTGCTGAGTGGTTTCTTGGGAATCTTTACATTCTGCATCTGCGCTCAAAGCTTGTTCCAGTTCCTTCATCTGATCGGCGATGTCAACAGCCACATTGCTGTTTAGAACCTTGGAGATTTCAGGGTCTACTACAGTTTTTGTAGCATCAGAATCAGAAGGCGGAACCTCAGTGTTCATTGGCTCTTCATCCATTGTTGGAGGTGCAGTGTTTTCGATGCTCTTAGTACCATCATTAGCAGGTAGATCTACAGAAGTTAAGTTCTCCAGTCTGGTCAACACCACCTGAGGCTTTCGGAGCACAGCAGAGACATTAGCTGTTTCGTTCTTCTGGATGCCATTTTGATTAACCTGACAGCCGTTTGTTTCCTCATTGCAGTTTTCTATTTTAAACCTTTTCGCAGGAGGCAACATCTTGGCATTCTGTGGGTTTCATTAAAAATAGAAATGTGATTACACAGAAAACGGTGCTTTGAAAGCCAAGCAATGCATGTTATAAAAACCTCCTCAAGTGAGGCCTTCACAACTCTCTATAAACACAATGAAGCTTGGGTCACCATTGGCTAGTAAGTTTTATTTTACTTGCCTGAGTTTTATATTAAACACTGCAAATAAAAACAAAACAAAAAAAATGACAAAGACACTATCTTCTGTCTGGGTTATAGGCAAGTGAAATCAGACAATTTAGCAGACAAATTTACTTTGGTGTGAAATCTAGTCTAGCATGACATTTGGGCACATATGTGAATGACTTCCATTGTAGAGGGTTGCTTTATAGGAACAATTTTCACACAGAACTGTACATTACCTCCATGTTGCGTAGGCTCTTGGTAGCCTGATTTGTTCTGACCTCTGTCTGATTTGTCTTTTGACTCTGTTGTCCTTCAGAGGAATTGAGGAGTTTCAGTGCATTAGGATCTGTTATACCCAGAGACTGTAAAACCTGAAATGACAAGACACTGGTATAGAACAGCTATTTGTTTAAATGTAGAATGTAGAGTGTTAACATCTATAACACCAAGTCAATTTCCTTGTGTAAGTATACTTGACCTATAAACCTGATTCTGATTAATAACAGTGTCCTGCTGTGGCTGTAATGGTTTAATTTCTTACCCCGATGTTATTGACATCTATAGCTGGCCGGGTGGCTGGTGAAGTATGCAGATATTCCAAAGCCATCTTCTTCACCTGGCTGTGGAGTTGCTCAAACTCTCGGTACACGCTGGGGAACTGCTGCTTTGATGGATAACCCTTCTCCACCTTTATTTAGGGGTATAAACACAGTAAGTTTGCATCAGATATTCTCAACATTGCTAAAAGTTAGGGTCTGACAGGCAAGTGAGAAATCATATATAATGGCAATTAAACTATTGCAAATCAACAAATTATTAAGAATTAGTTTATAAATGTCAAAATGTTACAGCAAATATGGGTCTAAGGTTATAAGGCTTTTCTATGCTCAGAACGTTCACAGCTTACCTTCATTAGAACAAACTCCCATACAGTCATGACTCTGGCTAGACGTGGAAGAACAATCTCCATGAGATCTTCATCATCATACTGTTTAATAAACTGGAGAGATGAATGATATTCAGTCACTGTTAATATAACTGATTCATCAGTTTGCACTTCAAACCTTTTACAATAAGATATTTCTTGTAGAAGAAGAGTTTATTTACACTGCAGCCATGAGAATTTAACACACATATCTAGAATTTAACCTTCAATAACATTGTAAAAAAAGTTCATATTTATTTGTAAAAAAATTCATATTTACTCAAACTAACGCTGCATGAAATAACCCAAATAATTTTTAATTATACGTGGTGACCTATATACAGTTTAGATAGTTTAAAATCAGATAACAGCTGAGTAGATGATGAAAAGTACATCTAGCAAAAATAGTAAAAACAACAAATGCAAAAATTTGCAGTACCTGGCATGCATATCAGTAACATGTTAATATTAACAATAATGTAGCGCAAACTGGATCTTACCTCTTTCAGACGATTTCTCTGTCTCTGTGCTTGCTGCTCCAGGGTCATTCCTCCGAGAAATTTAGGCGGCCGTCCTGGTCGTCCTCTTTTGGGTGGTCGTCCAGGCCTCCGAGGACGACCAGGTCGCCCGGGCCCCCTGGGCCGCCCGGGTCTCCTGACTTCTACTCTTACAGTTTCTTGAACCTGTGTAACAGGTGAGGGTGCCTGGTAAAATAATAAGTATAATAAGTATTAAAGTATATAGGATATATAAAGAACACAGTTTGAGCATAACATGGTGTTTAAAAAAAACGGGTTGAAAACATACTTTTTGAATACTGAGTGTGTCTGCTTGACTAATATCAGAGGTTTCAGTTCCTGAAGGTTGTTCCTCTCTAATTTTAGAGTCGTCTTCTGCTTGAGGGGAGGCTGGGTTCTTGTCGTGTGTGGGATTTAACTTATAGTGTCTGGCCAAACCAGCAATGCCAATGTAGGCTTTCTCACAGGTTTCACATTTAAAGGCTTTGTCACGCAGATTGAGGGTCACGTCTGAGACCTTCCTTCTGCATTCGTCTCTATCCTCGTCCTCCACACTTATCTCAGAGTAATCATCTGAGTCTGACTGGTGGCTTTCTGCCAAGTCCTCATTCTTAATAAACTTGTAGTCCTTTACCTTGTGCTTAGGTGGTCTGGACACTCTACCAGAGCGGGTCTGGATTTTCTGAGGTTTCTTCTGCCGATTCTTAGCCTTCGGTGTTGCTTTTTCACTGGCTGGAGTTGGAGTCTTTGAATCCATAGCTATGACTTTGGTAGGTGTTGTTATTTTGACAGGAGAAGACAAAACTTTTGGAGGTGGAGCTAGGATCTTTGTGGGTGGAGCTGGAACTGTAACAGGTTTGGCCGATGGGCTCTTGACTACAACAGGTGGAGGAACCTGCACCTTCTGGCTTATGGGGACAGAAATGGTGCTGACCACAGGAGCAGCTGGTTTCTGAAGGAGAAGCTGAATAGGGGGATCATTTGGGTTTTGTAAGAAATACTGTTGCTGTCCAGGCACAGGGGTGATGTGGATGATCTGTGGGCTGCTCAATGTCCCGACCGTTGAGACCTTTACTAGAGGCTGACTGGCTGAGATATTCTGAGGCTGTAAAATTGTTATTGGGGTTGTCTGACGCTGCTTGTTGTCTGGCTTCGGTGGAGCTTGTACTTGAATTTGGATCGGCTCAGCTGCCTGATAATATCAAAGGGTAAAAACAAAATTAACTGTGGCAATAAATGGTTAAGTGGCACAATCTGTTCATGCATAAACACACATGACTGATTGCACTACTTTATGCAAATAGACCGTCTTGATATAATCAACTAAATGTTATATGGCTACTTTAAACACACAACACAAGCAATAAATAGCAGTGCATCATTTTTAAACACTAAACAACACCAGTCCATAAAAAACAATCACAGTATAATCAGTTAGGTTGTTATTAAACTTACCTTCTGACCGCTGGCGTGCGCGTCGTTCTGCGCCTGTTGCAGCGCGATCTGCTTGGCGACGCTCTGCAGCTGCTGCGACGCGTTCTGCACGATACTCACCGGCTGCGGCTGCACAGCCGTCGCCAACTGCAGATTACTCGCTTCCAAAGTAATATATGACGTCGGCTGCGCCGCGACAGCTCTCTGCAGTATCTTGGGGGTCGTCGTGTTTGCAGCAGGCGGCTCGGCCTGAGCGACCACCTGCGCTTTAGTCACTATAACCTGCTGCACGTCCACGATAGGAGACGTGGACACTTTCCCAGCTGTCTCGCTCCCCGCCACCTGGACTAGCTGTTGTTTCGTCAGTTGCTCGATCAGCTGTTGCTGTTCCTCAGCCGTCAACCCGGAGCTCTCGACAAAGCTGCCGTCCGGCTGCACGTAAATGATGGTGGTCGTCGGCGCGAGAGCGTTTAAAACGTCCCCGCTTACGGTGGTGCATTCAGTCGTTACAGCAGCTTCTGCGGCGGTCTGAACGTAAGACGCTATGATACTCGGATCGGTTATAACCTCACCGCTCACGATCTGTCCGATCACCTCCGGAGAACCGTCCACAACTTTGACATCTATTCCCGACTCGCTGTGCATTAGCTCGGCAAGGCCTTGATCACCACCCTCTTCTGCAGTCAAGCTCACGGTGCATGTCTTAATACCCTCTGTTTGGTGGTTAGTATTATTGTTTTCGCCCTCCGTTGCAGTTTGTGCAGGCAGAGATACGCTGGCGTCCAGGATTTGCATTTGAACTGCAGCAGAGGTGGACGCTGAATTATTATCGTCTTCATTGTCCGCCATTTTGCTCGCAGAAGCAAAACTTGTTCGCCCCGGGAGAAAATAAACAAGAGCCGCTTATGTGAAGAAGATTAATATTTGCGTGACTGGTGCGTATAATATTCAAAGGCCAGTCCAAAACATTTCAGATCTGAGGAAAGGTTATAATCCAGAGACGCTTGCGGAGGTAACGGTAGTCAGTCGATCTTTTTTCTCCATCCATACCACTGATGACGACAGCACGGAGGATGCGTGACAACAAATGGCGTCATTTCCGCCGTAGAAAATAAAATCGCCGCGCCATTATACAGAATAAAACCCTGCATCACGGTGCCTTTTGCTTTTATCAAACGGTTATTCCACATACCTGACAGATATTATAGAATAAACGCACAAAAAGAAAAAAAGCCAATAATATTGCAAAGAAGTCTATTGTATTGTATACAAATGTATGCAATAAATGTAGTTAGTCAAAAACAGCAACACACATGCACCCGTGGCGCAGTAATGCTGATGTCATTGGGTTACAGATTTATAACACGGTGTCTTTATCAAATGTAGAAGACATGAAGCGATCTGGTTTGTTTTCCACACTAAACATCATTTTAGTTTAAGTGAGGAAACATGTAGAAAAACAAATAAACATTAGACACTGCTGAGGTAATGAATGCGTTATAAAACAAATGTTTGTAAATATCTTTGTTTAGTAAATATTTTATGTAAATATTTTGCTTTACCGTATGTCCCCAGTAGGGGGCAGCATGGGACCGCTTTTACATTCCTTAACCCACACTTACGTTTCCTTTGTCTGTCACTGGGGGAATTTAATGTGTCACTTCAATGGTTAAAGTGCGGCTGGTCAAAATTGACAAGTTAAAGTAATATAACACAGTGGCACAGAAGGTTCTGATGTATCTGGTTTCTGATGGTTGTGTAAATAAAAAAAATGTTTGACGGTAAAAGACTTTAACACTAAGCATAGCATGAAAATGCATAACTTTAAGCAATCAAATATAACAGTCATTTGTAGTATTACACACTGCACATGGTCATATCATTATAAAAAAGTGTAAGAGTAAATAGGTTGTCACTTTATCACAATCTTTGTCTGGTGGGAGTTTTTTTACCCTAACACAATAAGTGTCTCTAATAGCTGTACAAAATTGGTATATTAGCAATTCATTGTTTGACTCTGATCGGTCACCATGACATTTTTGCAGGAAATAATTCATGTTAATACAGAAATTAATTAAAAATGCAACATATTTTGATGCATTTTACATAGACATTTTACTGTCTAGTAAATATCCAGTATTTACTAATACTGTATTTATAAAATATTCAAATGAACATATTTATCTAATGATGCAGCAGTGTGACGTTCTTCCCAATCTGATTAAAAATGAGTCAAAACACAGCACAGATTTTTCCCTCTTTTGCAACTCTGATAACCTTCAGATATCACAGATATGCCTGATCTGTCCCTCTCATGCCTTTAATGGCCACCATTAGTGACAGTGTGGGATTATCTTGAGTCACATACTTCAGGATTTCTCCTAGTAGGAGTGATGGGAGCCTGATAAAACTATAAATTCAATATAGAGTAAATGTAAATTGTCACAAAACAGATATAGTATTTCTATATATTAGGATAAGCCTGAAAAAATGTTATAATTGAAATGAATGACATGATGTTTAGCTGAAAGAACACAAGAGGAAGTATTTGTATTTTTTAAGTTTGGTTAGTATTTTTATATTCTCGCAAAACTCAAAAACAGTTTTCTATTATCTAATGTCTTAAAATGAGTGAAAGGCTAATATGCCTGGCAAGATCACAAAATCAGATTAAGGTACGGTGTACTTTGTTTCTACACAAGCCTAGCCTTATCACCCCAGATGTCAACTAATTAATTACGCAGATACTAAGTAAATTAAATTAGGATTGAATTAACAGTGTGAATCAATAATCTGCTGACAGGCCTTAATAATAAGGGCATGGAAAGGATCAACAATCCAGATGAGCGAGAATGTGTGACATCCATTTGGAATACATGAGATGGTTTTAATCAGCTCATATCCTTATTGATCTCACAATTTATGGATTAGTACATGTAGGTAGACCTATTTTTTATTAATTAGGCTTAAACATGGAACATTAAAACGTTCAGTTCGGAGATAATTGCCATGCCCGTCTCTGTCCTGTTATGTGAGGGTTTTTATACTTGTAATTCTGCTAATATGGGGGAAATTAGGGGTTTTAATCTTGTGCTGTAATAATTCAAATACAATAATCACTGTATAAATAAATTATTATTAATAATAATTATTTTATTAATAAATAAAATGCCTCTGTATTTGCATGCTCTGTAGTCAGACAGACAGACAGACAGATAATTTTGTGATCTCACTGAGGGCACCTTATCTAGGGCCGCTTTTTTGCTCTCTCCCATATGTCTGTTATGCACCAGCCCTGCTGTTTAATCTGCCCAGATTGAGGCCTTTCAGCTGTGACGGATTACACCCATTGACACAGAACTGTTAGACTACATACAAAAGATTATTTTTACAGGCTTGCTAGGCCGAAGCATTTGAAAAGCAACAAAGAGATTTTAACACTCATTTCAATTTTGAAGCACCGGTTACAGTATATTTTTTATTGTAGCATCACATCTGTCATCATCTTATTTTAAACAATTAAATTAATCCTGTCAGAAATTGATAAAAAATCTGTACAAAATCTGAGGTCATGCAATTTATTTTCTCACTTTCATTTATTCAACTATTTAAAATAGATGTGATCAGTTTAGAATTGGTCTGCCTTTTTTTTTAATAATTTGTATTTCATTTTACATGTTACGAAAAAGCACATAAGACTACAGTACATTCATGTATAGTTCAAACAATACTGTAGCAAGCTATCTTCATTTACAATATATACAGCAAAACACTATTACAACTTGTAACAACTAAGAGTTTTAGGAGAAGAATACTGTACAAAATTAACAGATAAATCACTGAATTCTATTATTTCAAAACTCATTGTGAGTTCATGACCAATTATCTTTTAAAATGCCTTAAAATATAAACTGAAATTAGTATCAGTATAGTTTTAACATGAATACACATACATTTAAGGTCACGCTCCATACTTAAGTATACTCAGGCATACTTACTTAAGTATTAATTCAATGGTTAAAACGTTTTGTGTATTAACAAAACATTATTACAGTAAGTAATAATTACTGATATGATGGGGATTAATATTATCATAACAAAATACCATGTTTTGATGATTGATAAAGTAAAATGTAGAAGAACTGTCAGAACCATAAGTACAATTTTGTCAGGATAACAGTGCACAAATATGAGAAAGAAAATACATATATTTACGCCATGATAATGCTTTATGGCATTTCAGAGGTTTGAATGAAGAACTGCTGTGCATAATCTAAGAACTCTTTTCCTCTTCTTTTGCTTCTAACTGTCCATTGGACATCTGCTCTGTTACAGATGTCTCCATTTTGTGCTGGAGTCTGTCAGAGGAAACTGTTCCAAGCACTTTGGCGCTGTGTTCCTGTGCTTTTGCTCTAAGAGCAGCAATGCTGTTCTCCCTCAGTTCCTCTTTGGACATTGGTGACTCTGTCCTCCCTTCCTCAGCCTCGCTCTCATCTGTCTTGGGATTGGACGGTTTCTGAGTGACATCTGACTTCTCATTTGATTGGACAGCAGCGGTCTCCATGGACTTCTTGTGCATCCCTGCAAAGAATGGTGGGTATTGGTGTTTAGAAAAGCAGCTGGTGGTAGGAAAACCATCTTGAACTGGAAATAGCAAGA